>JAYMTT010000122.1:0-19121 GCA_036898025.1 Hypseocharis bilobata
AAGAGAGATGAAATTGGAAAAATGTGGAAAAATGAACAAAAAATTAAATAAATAAAATAATTGAAGAAAAGATTAAAAGTGAAGTTACGTAAAAAAATAAAATAAGTGAAATATGGAAAATAAAGGAAAAAAAGAAAAGAAAAAATTGATTAAAACAATAAAATTCAATGGAAGGGTAAAATTGAAATTATTATAAAATATTAAGTCACGTGCACTACATTTGATGAGAGAGGGAAATTTCTGTTAAATATAGCTGACGGAATGACTCGCTGCAACTTCGATGTAGTTATTTGTAACAAAAAACATTTCAGTGCAATCATTTGCTAATCAGACATACTTGAGTGTAGTTGTCTGCAGTTTAGTTTCTTTCACCGAATCTTAAAAATTCTCTATACTTAGAACTCGAACTCAAAACCACTCCTACCAACTCGGTGACTCACCACATTCCTCTCCTCGGTGTATCTTCGATAAGAGTTGATTCTAAATGCAAGCAATCCAATGGTACGTTAACTTCTACTACCGGACCTTTGACCACTTCAATTCAGGCAATCCAAGCAACCTCAAATATTCAAAAAGCATAAAAAAATGCAAATCGTAACGAAATTTGAAATGATCAAATAGATGCCATTTGTTTTTACACTTCCAGAACCCTTACAGCGTACCTATTTGAAGGATCAATCTACATTGCGATTGAGTTGAGGTATACTAAAATCCTAACCTCGTGATGAATCTTATATACAACAAAGAATGCAAGTTTCCTCTGAGTAAAAGATATATAGCATCACAGACCAGCCCCGGAAACCCATACATGTTCCAAACGTGTGCAAGTGAGACCCTAAACAAGGAGAGAACTCACCAAGAGTGCGTGCGCTCTGAATTGACTGTGCGCTCTGAATTGACAGGTAGAGTTTCAGAGGGTCTGCTATAAATATCATCAAAATGAAGACTAATATCCCCTTCAGCTTCAAGGTCAACCATGCCAATGGTGTCAGATAACCTGCGGTGTTTTCTCCAGTCCAAGAATTGTTCTTGCTCTTCTGAGGTTTTCTCTGATAAATTATCATTGTAATTATTTGTAGCGTAGCGGTTAAAATCAGGAGGCTCAGGAAAACTAGCCTGGGGATGTGCACTGCGTGGGTCAGTTCTGGCCCACCAGTGGCTCCTGGTAGGGTGTGCCAGATTACTAGAATCGTGATGCTGCAGTACACTTCCCTGGAAGAAAGGAGCTGACGTGGTAGCCTCTAGATTACTCCGTTCTCTGTCCTCGAAATCATTCTCCCAGCATTCTTCAAATATTGGTTCATTCTGCATCAAGTCAGGTGGCATCCAATAATCTCCATGATGTTGCTCAGTCACTTCAAACGGTACCGCTGGACCATCTCTTGCATAGCCAGCTGGAGGATGATGACGTCGAGAGGTGTAATACCAATCAAGAAGATACGGATGGTGCTTTTGATCAGCATCAATCAGCCATAGAGAATCCGAATGATAGCCAGGTCGTCCAGGAGTACTTTGTGGCGTTTCCCTCATGAAGAAGCTGTTTCTGTCTCCATAGCCTCTCAAGTTTGGGCTTCCTCGCCACATTCTAGGAGGCAAATATGCATGTCTAATTCCCTGTCCTTGCAAATTTTGCTCCCTGAAAGTTCTAACATTCGAAAGAAATTGCTTTCCCTGAGCATTTGGTTCCCATGATAGGTAGCTACTTTGGAAGCTGTCACCAAAATAGAAAAATATGAGAATTGAGAAAAATGACACCTAGACTTGCTTCAAGTTCTTTTACAGACAAATTCTAGTCACCAGTGCCAGTTTCATTACTAAGGTTGTGATTATTATGTACAAACTGATCACGTCACAATGTAGCCTAAAAAATCATAATTTGTGAACATGAAAATTATGCACTGAGAACCAAGTAGATTAGCAATATGAAATCTCAAAGTCTAGGACAAAACTCAGTGAAGCAAGGAATCAAAAAACAAAAAAAATGAAGGAGCAACAGTACCAGGGGTAACAATTCACTTTAAGTTTCATAAACAAGGACAAGATTCATACAAAAAGGAAAACACTTTCCACGTCTTAAAGCACATCTTTCTCAGTTATCTGTCTTTGTAGGGAACTCTGTCTGTTTCCACGAGTTGTTTAACATTTCAATGAGAACAATGGAACAGAGAGCAAACATGAAGAGAGAAAAAAAAACGTTACACTAAGATGCTGCAAAATGCATCAATGGTGATTAAAACTACTCTCTCAGCAAAATATGTGGTATGTTTTCATACATTATGTGGTCAACCTCAAATGATGTTAGAAACTATAAATAAAATAAGGTTTTGGGGAAGTATTAGGAAAACCCATGCTTGATGTATGTATGAAGGTACGAGGATTTCCATCTTTTTAACGAGAATATTGTGGCATATGCTTTCCTTGTTCAAACGGCATTCAAAAATGATTTTATAATTTGTCAAACTAGCAGGCAGTGAACAGTATGGTAAATTCAAGATTAAAAAATGAAGCTTCTAAATGTAAGAAATGACGTTCACAAGGAAGCAAGAGTAAAAATCATATTCATACCTCAAGAATGACTTCTCCAATTTCCCTTGAGAACTCCTCTGAACAGGGGGTGCAGTGTATGGTGAACCATAATTACTATTCCCATGGTTTTGAAAATCAAAGTTACTGAAACTGCCAGAAGATCAAGCACGATGATAAAGATTTTAAGTTGTCAGAATTAATGAACTGATTTTCAGAGAGAGAGAGAGAAAGGGAAAGAGGTATTCTAACCTGCAAACATGACCAACCCCTTCAACATGAACCGTGAAATTTGCAATGAACTGTAAAATGTCATCCACCCGCTGCAAGATAAAACACAGAACATCTCAGTTCAAGAACCAGAATATATCAAGAGAGAGAGAGAGAGAGAGAATAAAAGATGCCACGAATAGTAACCTTAGGGACAACAAACAGGAGTAAGTACGGAGTGAGGAAAATTGAGGCCATTTCCTCCAGCAACATCATTCCAGTATACTGCAGCACAACAAGCATCATGAGCACTAAAAAGTTCAAGACTATATGCCATGTAGAAAACACACACAGAGCGAGCTCCACAAACCATTATCAGCACAACAGGTGGACCACGCACCAATAAACTACTCATGCAAGACACACTTTAGTGAAAAGTGACAAATCAATCTTTCAGCAGGTTTACCTGAAATAGAGTTTCAAACTCTATCCGGACCATTTCAGTGTTTTCTTTGCCACGCCACCTCTTCGGCATAAAATGAGTGTGCTGGACCACCATAGACATTGCCCCTTCTGGGTCAAGGACCAAAAGCTCATCTGCGACTGCAGCCCTGCTAATAGCTGTAATAGTCCCAAAGACAGCAGCATACCAAAACATATTGCGACCAAATATCTGCAAGGTTTAAAACAAATAATAACAAAAAAGGTCAACAGCTACGAACACAGTCAATACATACATCTTCCACCATCTTTAAGCTGACACAAGTAAAAGAAGATTACATGTCCTTCTAACAGAGATTCCTCCAAGAATGCAATGATGATCAGAATGGCAGCAAAGCCTCCTGAGACAAAAGAGATGAACTTTGCGATAATAGATATTATGGGGCTGGGGAATTGCTTCAGATAATCAGAAGCATGTTCGACACTGCTGTTAATCCGGTGCTTGAACAAATGATCAACCTGAAACACAAAGGTTACAGTATTCATAAAATTAACATATAGAAGTAATATACAATATTATCTAAAATTTTGACACCGCATCTTTCAAATGAAAGGAAAAAATAGTAGGGGAAAGGAAGATATATATTAGCAATAAAGTAAAATAAAAGAAAAGAAAAAAGAAAAGATGGCTATACTAATAACTGTATGTTTATTTAGCCTTCTAACAACCCAACAAAAGAAGCTCTATGCTCATCTATTCTCGTCTGAGACTACAAGCAAGCAATCAGAACAAACTATCTTTTTCAACAATAGCCCAAGTACACTTTCACAAATATAAAAATGAAAACTTCATTAACATTGAAATTTCTCATTTGCTAGCTAAAGTTCCCCATCCAACATTTGTGGATCAGCAGGAATTTGAGCATCTATCAATTTTGTGCCAGGAAAAATACCTGGTTAAACAACCTAAGAACCAAAAAGGAAAATTATACCTCATTGAATTCTCGAAACATCCACTTCGACAAGTTTGACCATCTTCGAGAGGACGCAGTGCTTGGATGATTATAGAATTGTTCAGCATGCCTCAGGAAAAGATAAACCAGCATGAATATAACAAGAAATGGAGAAAGAAGAAGCATTGCAAACCCCACTATGACGAGCCTTTTCTTTAAGGTTTTAGGGTTATCAATAAAGTCCCTTCTAACACAAAAGTTTCTGCGGAAGGAAAAAAAATTACAATCAGAAAATCATCATGTCAATTGGAGCATAGAAAAAATTAACATTCTCCCATGCACACTCTAGTTCAGTTCAAAGTGTATCCACATTAGTAACTATAAATGAATAATATCTTTTGAAGAAAAGAACGTGCTTGTCCAAAAACACATCGAGGTTATTGTGCAAGATTATCCAACACCTAAATATCAAGAAAACAAGTGGACTTAAATCTCAGCGAGCAGCCAATATTATAGTAACCACAGGAAGACCTTGGCTCAACTGCTCAAAGAGGCGGTGGGGTTAGATTCAAAAATTTAATGAAACAAAGGTTCGGCATGGCAGCATTTACTAATATGAAAGTTTAGAATGGGAACACCAACACTAAAATAAAACCACTGAACAGTCAATCTCCCTGCATATATGCCTGAAAAATCTGGAGATAGATCTAACACTATTTGTCACATGGTGAAAAAAGCATCAACATAGAAGTAACCTGAATATGGTCAGCTATCCATGTAAAATTCACATACCGATCAAACATGCTCTGCAGTATGCACCAATTTAAGGTCCACTCGAGGGTCTTTGTTAATATTAAACGATGTTGCATTCCATTTGAATCAACTTTGACAATTGGACCAGCACCAGGGACCCACTGAAAGATTGGAAAAGCAAGAATCCCTTTGTTGAGCATTCCAATCAAGTAGTTCTCCTTGCGCATCAGTCGCATCACCACATCATGAGCAGAAAGCTCCTTAACCACACACAACCGCTGGACACTCTGTAACTGAACAACCTTGTCAAGAATTGTTGCCCATGGCATTGTTTGAATTTCATTGTCCGTGACATCGAGACTGCAAAAGATAATATTCTTGTTCAATAACAGAAAATTAAAATAACTAACTACAAAGAAAACCATAAACAATGCTTTCAGAACAGTTGAATCACATATCAAATTATGATTTACCTGTCATAATAAAAATGGCGAATTCCCAAAGTGACCTTTAATTGTGCAAAAAACCTCAAAAAACAGAAGACCCAGTAGATGGAAAATATGCCTAAATATCCAACAATGATAGCTTTGGAAAGTGTTAGAGGGATCAATGGGTGCTGATGAAGAGCTTCCTTAGCAAGATCGCAGGGCTTAATTCCAGATTCTATAGCATCCATCCCACACTTCGCATTTCGAAGTCCATTCCAATCCACAAATAACAAGAAAAACCCCGAGAAACATATAGTAAAACCCAGACTCAGGAGCTCAACTATCCACTTAATAATAATACACCAAAGCCCTTTCTCACAGTAGTAGTTATAGAGCCTTTCAAAAAACAGGTCCAGATCAGCAATTGGTTCTGCATTTAAGCTCTCACCATTAAGAAGCCCCGAAGGGCTCTCACTACCAGGACTTGGTACTCTTCCATAACCAGACAATTCTATCTCAGGAGGCACATTGTCAAGCAAGCTTCTAGTCAATGATGATTCACCACGCCTTTTCCATTTAAATAAGCCAAGAGCATATGAAGCCTTTTGCCCACTGAACATCATTCACAAACACCAACAGTAGGCAACAGCCAGTCCATTCCCCAACCCACTTAGATGGTTAAGACAAGACTCTGAAGAGAAGAACAAAATCAAGTTAATGCCTTCTACAATTTGGGAGGCGGTGTTGCAAAATGCTAAAACAGTGTAACAGATAAAGCAAAGACAATAGAGCCATGAGAGAGAAACAGAGAAAATTTAGAAATAAAGTAGCATTTCCACCATAAGCGGGCACAATGGTCAGATGATGACCAATGACCACGATAAAACCCCATCAACTACTTCGTATGAAAGGAAAGTAACTAAAAGTGAGGTGTTGTAACCTGGGCTAAATCTAATGTGTGACAAGTAATCAGATGCATATTCTCGTTGGTTATATCAATGTGAGAAATCAGAAAGACAAAATTTAGATAGGAGAGCAAGGGGATTAGAAGAAAAGAATCTCTAGCATATAAAGGAATAAGTTGAGGAGAAGGCTCTGGCTATTGAAGGTGCAAAGACATTCATCGCTGAAAAAGATAAACATGCAAAGAAGAAAATATAATTTATCTGGCTGCTATCAGTATGATCAGCATCTCGAAATTCTATCATGCTTAACAGTCCTATTATAAATCTTGAGAATGATAGATAGTTATAATAGTTGCAACACAATACCACTTTCACAAAGGATGAAACTCAGCTTTCTTTACTATGTGACTTGTAAAATCCATAGATTTCGTGAGGACTTTCCATCAACTGTAACAACGACCCTACCCAGAAATTCCAGCATTCAACAATCCTATATCAAAGCTGCATTGAAACTTTAATCCCCTATGCTAAACTAAGAATTAAATTAAATAATGTTTTAAATCAACCTGTTAAAATCTTAGATAAAAGAAATCTCTAAGCTGAAAAAAAGAAGTTCATAACTCTTTTTTCTATGTTTAGTGTGGATGGGGAACTCACCTAAGAGTACTAAAACATAGATTAGAACCAAATATTACATGAGTACTGAAAACTGACTGGCTTATTCATTCTATTAAGCAATAAAGAACAACATCACTTCGAATTTCTTTAATTTATCACAAAAAGCCTAAATACAATAATGGGGCTTAAGCTCATTAGTGAGTGGTAGTAGCAATCTAACACACTTAACCAACAATGTTTCAATTGGCAAGACAATTTCACAATGAGGCTTGCTACATAGAAGTTCTGAAAATACATATACCAAACAGAACCCCACAGGTCTAATCACAAAGAATATGTTGTAGGAACAGAAAAACCAACCAACCAAACTGGACTTAAATGAGGCAGAAAGGGTTTGCTATCCACTAACCATTGAGTACAAGATAGCAATGCAACAGTTCTGGCTCAAAGATGTCATGTTCCAAAGAACCCACAATGCACAATTAGGGCCTCATAAATCTCAGAAACTATTTTGCACATAAACAGATAGCCCAGAAATGGAAAACAACAATTTTGATCATAAACAAGTACTGCGATCATAATTCAGCTGGATAACTAGTCAACAAATACTAAAAGTATAATCTTTCCTGCTAGAACAAAGCACTACAACCCAAAAACATTAACAACAACAACTTCAACAAAGATTATACGCTTGATGCTTCTCAGCACGAATAATTAGCTGAAAAAGGAGCTACTTTTGCTCGATATCGGTCAATCCCTAATACCCATTCCAAAAAAAAAAACCAAGAAACCGGAGGAAAACAGAATAATGACTAGTACTTCATAACAAATATATACAAAAAAAAAACAGCTTAAAAAATTACTATCGTACAATTTGATAGGAAAACTCAAAAATAATAAATAAAAATATAACAGAAGCAAGAAAAGGGCGAATTTACCTGCAACCCAACAATCGATTGTTGTGATAAAGCAAAAAATAGCAATAAAAAAACATTTTTTTTCTCAATGCCCAATAAATAAATTGAGCGGAAAACAAAACTGCATATACTAAAATCAATGAAAAAAATGAGTACCTGATGATGGGTCGAGGTCAATCTGAGAATTCGAAGCAAGCAAATATTGATCAGAGAATTGGAGAAGCCGAAGAGAAGGAGAGGAAAAGAGGGATTTTTAAGTTGCGTGGACGAAATTGGAATTTTTGAAATTGTTATTTAATTAGAACTCACCTCTTCCTTTTCCCTTTGGGCTTTGGCTTTCTCTCTCCGACGCAAATGTGTTCGTCTGTGACTGATATACCGATTATTGTACGGAAGGAGGCGTGACGACGACATAGTAAAAAAAAAAAAAACATTTTGTTTTAGGATTTGGGATGTTAATCAAATGGGCCTTATTTGGGCCATCAATGGATTTCATGTAGGGCTATCAATGGGCCGACCCATTTGGACAAGGACAACCTGCGGCGTCCTTAAACTCAGGCCCAGGTTACAGAAACCCAACTGCCCAACAAGCCCTAAAGAAAACGCGGGAGCCAACGGGCATTTTTAGCGGGAATCCGACGTGGCAAACAGCGTAGACGGCTAACCTTACTCCGGGTTATAATAACCCAATTACCTAACAGACCCTAATGAATAAGCGGGAGGTAACGGGCATTTTTAGCGGGAATTCCTACGTGGCAATCATCCACGTCACTGACAACTCATCTTTCGCGCCAGAAACCCTAGTCTACATATAGCACCGTCCACATTCTTCCTCTCCAGAGACCCCATAACCAGAAAACGGAGATCCCAAATTCTGAGAACCATGTCGTCAGATGCATCGCCGTCGTCTACGATACCCTTCAAGTCCAAGAAGAAATTACAATCAACCCCCAAATCCAATGCCAAAAACCATAACTCACTAAGCACCACAACCCCAGATAAGCCCGCACAGCCTCTTCGCCGCAGCCGCCGGGGATTTGCTTTCTCGATTAAGGAAGTCAGGGAGGCCGCCCAGAGTCTCCGGGAACCGAGTCAAGGCCAAATCGGCGATCGGAAAAATCAGATCAAGTCTGCTAGAAAGCAGATCTTGTCGTGCCCGAGTGAAAACACTGTCAGTAAATCGAAAACTGATGGGGCTGGTGGTTCGATTAAGCTTCCGGAGAAGTGAGATTTTGAAGCTCTAGTTGTGTTATTAATGTGGGTTATGCCCAATTTTTTTGTGCTGATTTTTGTTCTGATTGTTTGGATTTGTGTGTTGTTAGGTATGAGATGTTGGCTGAGTTTTTCGATAGCCTGGATAGTTCGATCCGGTTGTCCAGATTGAAGGGTTCGATGACGAGTTTTACAAACATTTCCCCCAAAATTGAAACATTAACAGACAGGTATTAGTGTCTCTCGCTTCATCTCTTCAATCATTGAAAACTTATTTGGGTTTTTTTTTTAATTGTGTTTGGTTACTGATTGAAAAGAAAATTGAAGGGAAGTGAATGAATTCAATCTTGGTTAGGGTTGAATTTTTGAGATTTCATTTCCTGAGGAAAAGAGAACTAAAAGAAAATTAGGGATCTTTAAATCTCAACTTGATGTTGTTTGCAAGAATGAAATACTCAGCTACAAAATCATATAATTGAATTAGGCTTTAGGTTATATTGATTTTTGGGCACCATTTCCTAATATTTATCAACATCCAACCAAGTTTAGTTTGTCTCTAGAAGCTGGTGATGATCTGTTAACTTTGTCGGATTTGCAGGAGGTTTACATATGGACATTTAGCTCAATTGAAGTTCATTTTACCTGAAGCAATTGAATTAAAGAAGGTACTTGTGTTTGATGAGAAAACCAGTTGTATGAAGCCAGACCTCCAGGTTATGCTAAATGTTGATGCGATAGAAAGTGGTGAGAAGTTAAAATGTGAGAGCAAGAATATTTATTTGAGAAAGGTCTTTCGTGCACGGCTTTTGGATTTCTTTAAAGCTCATCCTCAGGTACAGATAATTTGAACTTCCATATTTCATTTGGGGTGTTATCTCTTGGTCATGATTAAGTGGATTTGTACTTGCTTCTGTGTTGAAGTCTTTCTTGCTGTAATGCCTTTGTATCTATTGTCTTGTACATTAACTGTCATTTCTGCTGTAATTTAAGCTTGCTATAGATTTAAATAGTTGGTTTGTTTCTTGTTTTCACTGCTAAGTTACTATTCCCCCGCCAATTGAGAGCTGAACTGCAGCTCTTCAATTTTATGAGACTTTGCAGGCTTTCTAATTGGGTTATTTTGGATGTTATGAGGAAATTGCATTTCCATTTGCATTTTTTGATTGTTTAAAAGTTACCTATAAGCTTTAGATAACAATTATTTGAAGTTTGGGTGGCATACAATTGTTTGAAGGATGGGCAGCATACAATTAGTAATGACTTCTAGTTCTTATCAGTAATTTTGGGTATGCCTTCATAATCCCTAACAATAACATATGCTACGTCAAATGCAATGTGTGAAATCAACTAATACTGATTTTCCATTGTGACCTGTTTTTTCCCTAAAAAATACATGAATGATTTAATTTACTGACCTGATGAGATGATGTTTTGTTTGTCTAGTCTTATTTACACATTATAGAGTTTTCTGTACTTAGAAATTAAAAGCTCTACGGCTCTTGACCCAGACTTTTGTGTTGACAAGTACTTTTTCCAATGACATTATGTACTAAGATGCTAATGTTGTGAACAGAGAGCTATCATCTTTACCTGATAGGGAAAGCCTTTCTTAGATAAGCCTTAGTGCTTGTTTTTATACACCAAAGTGACCACTTATATAGTAAGATCTAGTTTCATAAGCTAGTACTTTCAAAATCAATTTGTTGTGTATTATTTTTGTACTGCACTATGATATATGTGAAATCTCATGTGGTCTCACCCTGCCTCTTCTGCATTCAGGGTGACGAAATTCCAGAGGAAGCATTGCCTGTGCCTTTCCATCAGTCAAAGCAAGTACAGTATTCAAATATGATCAAAGCCCCAAACTCATCTTTGCCCATTGAGACACCAGTGGATGTGCATTCAGAACAGCAGCCAGTAATAGCATCTCATCTGTCTCCATCCTTTCGGAAGCGTTTTTCACAAAAGAATTCAATCCCTGAAGCAGATAATAGTCATCAAAAGTTGCTAAATGTCTCTGTTCAAACTCAACTTCTTCCAGTTCCAGACCGTGACAGTAGTTCTCTCAAAGAGGAAAATAGTGATTCTATTGTACCATCTCCTGTTAAGCGTTCTTCTAAACCAACCTCCAGTTTGAAAAGTATAGCACTTGAGGATTGTCCTACCCAGTTCTCACCATCTTGCCTGCCTGCTACTCCAAGCAAACAGATGGACCCCATAAAGAGTGAAGATTCTTCTCCTATGGAAAGTACTAGCTTCCAAGCAACCCCATCAAAGCTTGTTTCGACTCCATCTAAGTTGATGTCTGTGACGCCTGCATTGCGTCCTCCAAAGAGATGTTATATGAGCCCAGATACTAACCCAACAAGTTCATCTAGCAAGCTGGTTAGACGCCCACCTCGTACCAGGTCACTGAAATTTGACACTCCCAAGAAGAGTGGAAAGGTTGAGGATGAAGCAGAAGAAATAGATCGACCATCATTTGATAATGATATCTTTGATATTCTTCCTGAGAGTCTTTTGCAATCAGTAAGCTACTCATCTTTGTTACAGTGTAGACTGATTTGTATACATTTAGGTTACTCTAGCCCTCCTCTTGTTTGAGAACTAACCAAGCTTTCCATTTGCAGATACGAGAGAAAGAGAGGAAGGCACTAGAGGAGCAAGATCCAGCCATCTCACAAGCAAAGAGGAGGCAACAGATGATTGGCAGCCTGCCTAAGCTCTTTAACATGATTCATTTCTTATTTCAGTCAATAAAGCGTTCTGTGATCACAAAAGAGGAGCTTATACACAAGATAATTGCGGGTCATTGTGATGTTGTTGATAGAAGTAAGTCTCTAAACAAATCAGTTACAAGAACATAGAGTTTCCTATAATTTGTGGGCTCATAAGGTAAACTAAATGCTCTTGAATTTTGTGTACAGGAGAAGTTGAAGAGCAGCTGAACTTGTTGCTGGAACTAGTTCCAGAATGGATTTCTGAAAAGTCAGCATCAGGCGGGGATATGCTTTTCTGGTGAGCCTTCTTAATAGGTTATACTTAATATGGTTGTGAGTAGATCCGTGGTCTATTTGAGAATGAGTACATAGAAAGTGTTATATATTGTATTATGCATGTATAAGAGATAGAAAGTTCATAAAAGTGTAAATGTGATAATCTGCCATTTTTGCAGCATCAACAAGACATCGAGTCCTGAATCCATACGGACAAGGCTTGAAGAAGCAAAGTGAGACGGTGAATGCTGGATTTTCTTGAAATGCAAGGGGCATCTCGAAAAATGGCTTACAAGTTTCATGTTAGTTTAGGCTTACTGTAAATGTCTTAATTTATTCTTTTTATGTTATCTAACTTTGGGTAGCTTGGGGGAAATTTGGAATGAATTGTAAGTTGGAATGAATCCATGAATATGTAAACAGATAATCAAAATGAAAAGGATCCTTTTTTGTTTGATTCACTCTTACCATGCCCAAATTTATTAAGCTTGCTGCTTTTGAAGTTTTGTGTTGGTGTTTTAGAGTTGTATGACTATGCATACCCGAACTTTCAGTTTATGATGCTTCTGGCATTTCTGGAAGGATATCTGCATGTTTAAGTATGACATTGGCGTATACTTGAACTGCACTACTTGAAAGCAAAATTATGAGTGCGTTTTTTCAGTATCATGGAAGCTTTATTTCTCACCGATGCTAGTTGAAATATATCAGAACTCAAGTAATGAAAATGGTGATTCACTAGGCTTTTTTCTTATCTTTTGCTTGTACGCATAACAGATTGCATCTTTCAAATTCCAATACGAGAACATAGCTCTCTAGGTGCCTCTAAATTGCCTCCATTTGTCCTGATGTTTCTATTTGTACCTTTGTTTCCTTCAGCCCGGTGTCTGTCTTTAAGGATTGATCCAAGGGCTTGAGATTTTGGTCACCTTCTTTGCCCCACAACACCATGTATAGACCAACGATAGCAATGACCCCTCCCACTATGCTGAATGAACCCAATATTAATGTCAGACCATGTAAGCTACTGTAAATTTGTAATGCTTTTATATATACGAAGAAGATTGAGTTACCTGGCAACGTGCAGCGTTTCGCCAAAAACAAAGTATGCCAAAGCTGCCACCAATACTGTTGCAAGGGGATTAAACATGGTAACAAAGACTGGCCCTTTTTGTTGAGTGCACCATAGTTGCACGAAGACTGCTAAACCCGAGCTTATTACTGCCTGCCATTCATCATACATGGTTCAAAACTATACAGTAAACTTGAACTCTATTGTCTTCATTCATAATATTACTTACACCATATAGAATGGCTAAGAAGTCGATCTTGGATCTAACGGACCATGCTGTTGGTTTGTGTTGTATGATCACTGCAAAGACTGCTGATTGTGCACCCCCGATGCAGTTAATCAATGTTGCCAATGACAATTGTGCAGGATATTTCTTCAGTGTAACTGCCTACAAGGTATAGATAGTATGGGCATAGTATCAATTGCAAAAGCATTAGGTTTGGGTTTGCATTTTACATATTGCTCCTCTTAAGGCATTTTCATAAGAATTGTATACCTGCATAATGAACCACAAAGACGCTAATATGCAACTTGCAACAGTTAGGATTGACCCTTTGATCCAGTTCTCATGAACAACGTCTTTTTTGATGTGAATTGGAGCACCCTGTAAGCCTTCCAGTATGGGTCCTTTATATAAGATCATGGTCAAGACCCCAGCAAAGGATATTGAGGTTCCTAGCACTTTAGCAACTCCACGCCGGTTCCTAACATCAAGAATCTCGAGCCTACATGGATAATATTTCTTAAAACTTATTCAGTGAATTCAAGAAAGACGATTTGTGTATTTGTCTCTGTTTGAACTTTGAAGTTATAGATTGCCTACCTGAATATGACTGCAAATATGAAAGTCATGGATGGAATGGTGTTAACCATAGCTGTAAGGAAGGTTGCTGAGGTGTATTTCAGGCTTGCAAAGTACATGTTAAGCGTTAAGCTAACCCTGCGTTTCACGAAGGAAAAAGAAAAGAAAAAAAAAGAAAAGGAAACAATAAGTGATTTCCATTTAAGGCAGACTCAAAGCTATCAATCTCTTATGTGCTATGTTGAAGAACAATATTTGGGTGGTACCTACCCTAGGAGAGAAAGCAATGATATCTCGACAAACAATGCTAATGTCAGCTTTGGCCTTACTTTCCTGCAAAAAAAGGAGGATAAAATCAAGCAATGAACCTTGACAATGTTGAAATCTTCATAACTGAACTAATTCTATTACCAGTGTTATTATGATCTGTGTTAGATAGATAATATTTGTTGGCTACTACTGTCTAGAGGATCATATTTCATAATACATTACATGCAAACATTCTTTTATTTACCCACAATACTGTCAATCTGTGTGAATCATACCTTTCAAGAAAATAGGCAACAGGAATCATCACGAGGCCAGCCACAACATATCGGTAAGTCACGTAGATATGGGGATTCATCCCATTATTGAAGGAAGCTTCTGCAGTGAAATAGACAAAAGCGGAACCTGTCTGAACTAGAATGATGAGAAGGTGTGGCCTGAATTTCCTGTGACCAAGGGCGTATTCCAGGAATGCCATAACTCCTCGGTATGCAGCTGTATCTTTCCTCTCTGCTTGCTAGTGAGGTCCGAGGCCAAATGCTTCCACACTTATGAATTCAAATGAAATAGTTCTGCCGGAGTGGATTGTTCTTGCTCGTTGTGGAGTATCATGTTCTTGGTGAACACGACAGCTGATTCAGCTCTGGGTCAGAGTAGAACTGGAAAGATAATATGTACTAATATTCTTTGTCATGTGAATGGGATGCTTCACTCTAGTCTTAGTTTGTATTGGACATCTGCTTCATGGAAAGCAGTCCTTTTTAGGTTAATTAGCTCTCTGTCGATTGAACGAAAATGCTGCTTTTATATGGTATGAGGCTAGCACGTAATGATTAAAGCAGAGAATTTGGTTCCACTTACATGAACTGAATACTGATGTTTCACGCTGAAAAAAGAGTTATATGGTTAAATTCCTTTCTATATTTCTCTTCCTGAAGTCAAGGCATGATTATATTCTGAGTGATATTTTTGATTCTATGGATAATGTCATGCACTGTCACAAATGCCATACATCTAATTAGCAAAGTGGGTATCACAAGAACTTTTCAATGTTGAAAGTGAAGAATGCTAAATTGGTTTACTGTGAAAGATTGCGTCAATAATATTGATTGTGATTTCTCTTTGTAGGAATCACCTTTATCCCATTATGGCAAGCTGTCACTTGTTAACAATGGGAATTAGAATATTCTTCTTGTTGGTTGTACCAGTAGAACTTGTGAAACTATCACTATCAGAGAATGCATCAGTAAAAAAAGCGAGCACTTTCTCTGGTTTATTTTTGCTGTCCTCATGTTCCTATTTGAGAATCATAACCTGTATTTTGGGCAGTTTGGTTATATGTTTTACTATAAATCTATGAGAGATTTTATTTCTGTTTTGTTATGCTTCTGATAATTGTATAATCTTTAGAAGTGCAAGAATGTTATCTGATCATAGAATCATCTCGGAACAGCAACTAGGCACAGACTCTTGCTTCCATTTGGTTGGCATCAGAACACCTTTTTTAGCAGAAGTGCATAAACAGCATCCCAAGTTCTTGGAAGTCATCGACGCCTCTTGTTGCCAACAAGTCTGTAGCTAGCCAATTGTAAGTAGAAGTTCTCATTTTATGCCCCCAAGAAAGGAAAAGAATCAAAAACTCCCATCTGAATCACAAGAATGCCCAAGATTTAAGGCTCTATTTAGCATGATCTAGTCCGAGCTAGCGAGTATTTACTAGGATGCTATAGTCATTTTACCAACCCATCACTTTCAGCTGACAATATATTTGCACTAACTTGTATATAAAAAACTCTCTACAGAATTTGAAGAAGAATCCAATGACAATGTGGTTTTGGAAGTACTCAATTCATATATAACATGTAGAGTACAAATATACCGCTACAGAAAAATACTGAGAGGTAAGAAAAAGAAGAATGAGGCAAAGAGAAGTACTGTTGGAGTTTAGAACACCCCAACACCCATCTCTGGGTACAAACAATTGGGGTGGTGACTCTCCTTTGCTAGCTAGGAACATACCTAAGGAGTCACTAGAACAAAGGTACATAATGCTCAACTCGATTCGCGTACGTGATGAAATCTTTCCCTACATCCCTCAGGCTGATCAGACACCAAAATCCAAACATGAATGTGCCTGGACACCAGGTCGAAGCAGAAGAGGACTTTTTTCAAAGCTAATGATGCTACCAAGGAGGGAGAATAATGCTGTGTTGGGTTCGAATTCGAAGAAAAAGAGATGGTTCCCTAGGTGGGATCCTCGAAACAGATGGCCTCAAGGTTGGTAATGAAAGAGGGTTCCTCAGATGGGTTTTGGACTTTTAATTTGGCAATGATTTGTTCCAAGTTACGTAGTTTTCAAGAAAGGCCTGGCAGTGGCATATATGTATTCAGCTGGAAGTATATTTGTTGAATTCTGGAAGGCTGGTTGGTATTTTATATATGCCCAAAGTCTCAAGAACTGATTTATAAGTTCACTTCTCTGTAAGACTCTTGGCAATAATCAATTCTTCTTTTATCTTTCAATAATGTCTATCTATATGTATGGTTTTTAGTGTTCTTCATGAAAACTGTAAACCAACCAATGAAATACAATTGGCAATAGTTGTCTTTTATGGGAAGGGTAATATGAGAATCAAACCATATACAATATGTTTTTCTTTGAATACAAAAGAAAACAAGAAACAAGAGAACATCTGATTACTAGATGACGCAAGGTAAAACAAGAATTTGGAATTCTTTCATGTCCCACAATTTCGATTTTCAAGTTTTTTGGGTTCGAGCAATCAAGAAAACACTTATTGAGATGGGCAGTTATACACTCCAAACAGAATTAGTCTTACACCAAAGGGTGTGGAGATACTCATGGTTAAAACAAAAAAAAAAGATTTCAACTCTCATATACTATGAAAAATAAAATGTAGACATTTTAAAATTAAATAATGAAAATTTTAACTCCAACAAAATTACATTTCGAGGGTCGACGCAGCGATTGATAATTAGATGGTTTTGATCAATTAATTTGGAATTGGTTTTAGATAGGTTAAAATCAAGCATTATACTCTCAAAACGGCCTCATTTCAAATTTGTTAACAAAAATCATTTAATTATTCATCACTCTACTGAGTTTTAAAACGATATCAATTTGAAGAGTACACACGTGTTTACCTCCCGATTCGTCATATATATATATATATTTATATACACACTTTGTGGGTCAAAATATAATTTTCAAATCCTTGATTGATTATGATGGTCAATAAGTTATGTTAATTAAATATAAGAGACCTCATAATTTCTTTTTGACAGATCGTTCCAATTTTATTCCTGTCCCTGTAGAGATTTTAATGAACTTTTTTATACTCTACTTTTTACTTTAATTAACTTTTTAATCAAAACCCAGACATCTGACATGACTTAAGGACAAGCGCTTAGGCATGACTTAAGGACAAGCGCTTAGGCCTCCCGAGCCAGCGGATAGGTGGTTGGCGTGTTTAATTCACTTTAATTCTCTTGTAGAAAAATGGCTATAGAAAAATCACTTGAAATCGATCTTTTCTGACAAATATTTAGTGGAAGGGGAATCGATTTTACGAAATGCAAGACAGTGGGAAAGATCCCATTATCGATCTGAATTTTTAACACAATGAGTTGTGCGTTTGGATCCTTTTCCTTTATGATTGTGTTGTTGACGAATTGTGCGTTTTTGAGAAGAAAAAAAAGAAAATAATTAAAGAAACATCATGTGTAAGTTTTTATTATGTGGTGTGAAATGGTGTGGAGCCAATGATGGTGGCTGTGTTTGTAATGGTTTCTTACATGGCATCCTTCAGCAAGTTAGTCATTTTGTTGTTGTTTGCATCCAATTCTTGAGGAGGCTGATGGAATCACGGGGTATAATTTTTTTGAATACTATATTCGGAATCTCTTTTTTTGCTTTCTTTTAGTGCCTAAGAAGCTATGAGTATCATGGGATAGTGGCAAGCTTAGCGTAGATACTGGGTAGCAAGAGATGTGTTATGATTTTCGTCTATGTTCCTTGGTATTGTGTTGGGATTCTGGTGGTATGTGGACTGTAATTTTGTGCTTGTTCAAGGTGGAGTGCTATGTAAGGAGGGTAATCAGAATCTGTAAATGGCCTTTTTTTTCTTTCTATCTTACTCAAGTGGAGATAATGAATTGAGGTAGAAGTCCCGATGCATTGTGGTTAAGTATTACCGAGAAGTTTTCTTTTCAGGTTCAGACTTCGAAATTATAGTGCTCTATTAGCTGCTGCTCTGGAAAGGCGTAGTGTTTTCTGTCAGGTCTTGAAGTAATGCTCTATCTATTCTCATGGGGCTCTCCAAGGGGATGTCATATGCAGGTATTCTCTACAAGATTTAGAGATCTTCAGTTTTCTTATGGGCTGTTTGTGGAGTTAGCTACTATATTAGGGTGGTGTGTGGAAGGCCTATTTACTACTTCTTTATTGATCGAAAGTGGAGTGGATTTGTTTTAGTAGGTAGTTCTGGTTAGAAGCATTGAATGGCTTTGCTATACAAGAAAAACCCCACCGAATTTAGGTTGTTTTAGCTATCTGTCTGGTGGGGATAAAGGGTATTGTTGTTGTATTAGAGGCTGATTGTTTTGGAGTGTGGGTTTTGTAAGCTCAATATTTTGAGCTCTTGCTTGTAATATTTTCTCCAGGGACTTTTGTTCTCTGACTATCAATAAAATCTATCAATGTTCGGAAAAAAAAATGTGCGTTTTGGTTGTTTTTCCTTTATGATTGTGTTAATAATTTCTTGTGTTTCTAGTTTTTCATTTGATGGAATATATTCATGGAATGTAAGTGCAGCTTCTAAAGAGACACGAGATTGTCTATCTTTTCATTTGTAGATAAAAATACACTTAGGTGGCGTTTGGTTGGAGAGAATGGAGGAATGAGAATGGAAGTGAGAAATTATGCTTTAAATAAGAGTCAAAGAATGAATATCACTCAAATTTGTGCTTAGATTAGGAATGATATACTCTCCTCCTTTTCCCTA
>JAYMTT010000123.1:0-18932 GCA_036898025.1 Hypseocharis bilobata
TCCAGCTGCTCCTCCGCATTAATGTCGAAGAAAGGGAAGGCTCGGAAGCTGTCAGTCCCGCATTTCGACGATCCCGATCAGAAACCGCTCATTGATGACAGGCCTCCGGTCGTCCGAGTCTACACTCGCCGCCCCAAGCGATCCCGGCCGTCTTCGAATTTCTTTGATAGACTTCTCGCCCGCGCAGAGAATGGCGAATTGGGAGAGATCAATGGTGAGGGCGAGGACGAGGAGGAGTCGAAGATTACCAAGCTGTTGAAGAAGAAGAGGAGGGTTGGGAGCGGTGAGCTCGTCAAATTGGGAGTGGATTCGAGTGTTCTGCGAAGCCTCGACGGGCCTAGGCTGAGGGATTGCAGGAATAATCATAATGTAAGTAGCAGTAATGGTGGAAGTTCGCGGAGAAGGAAGCGAAATTCAGCAGAAAAGGTGGTGTCTGGCTCGGATACCACCAAAAAATGGCAAAGGTCAGGGTTAATTACTTGATTTTCTTTGTTTCTCTCTATCTCATTTTCGATTTTGATGTTTCTGAGTAAATTTAAGCTTGAAAATTGGGTTAGGGTTACTTATTTGTATCTGTTTTTAATTTATTTTTCCTTTGAATTATCGGTTGATGGAAAAATTCCTGAACTTGAACAGGTTGAGTTTTCTTGATACTGATCCCAAATCATTCATCGGATTACAATGCAAGGCAAGCACTTACTTTAGCTATATAATTTTTTTTTCTAACTTGGTTGTACAATTATATATCATTTTAACATTATCTTGTGGTGTGCAGGTTTATTGGCCTTTGGATGCTGATTGGTATTCTGGTAAAATTCTCGGGTATGATCCAGAGACAAATAGACATCAGGTATGGTCCTCATGGTTATGTATTTTGTCGTCGAATTGATCGAGTCTTCGAAATATGTGTTAAAACTTGTAGGATTCGAAATTTATAGCAGTCAGGTTTGTTAATGACAAATGACACATGATGCAGGTTAAGTATGAAGATGGAGATAAAGAAGAATTGACTCTATCTAAAGAGAAAATCAAGTTCTTTATTTCTGGCGAGGACATGCAGCATTTGAATCTGAGACTCAGTGGTAAAAGTTCGGATGGTGGTACCTATGATTATGATGAGATGGTTGTGTTGGCAGCCAGTTTGGATGATAGCCAAATCGAGCCTGGGGATATCATATGGGCCAAACTTACTGGTATGTGCCCTATCTATGGGAATCTATGCTTTTGTGTTACCTAGAGAAACATTGCCTACTCCTACTCAGAAAAAGATAAAAAGAATCATGAATTCATTTCGAGACGGTTAACAATGGAATCCCTATTTATGTCATTGGATATACATTGCATGCTCATATTCTGCTTTGCTCTAATTAACTTTTACTCTTATAACCTTGATCTATGCCCAAGGGCAATGTTAGTTAGACCATCGCATCTACTATATAGGTGCTTGGGCCAACTTCACAATGCCCTGGACTGAAAATAACTACAAGGGTATTCATTGATGATAAAATGGTATTGTTTTCTGAAATTAAATACTTAAATCAAGACAATACCTGTTGGTAGATTCCTCATTTTATTTTGCTTCTGAACTGGAGGTTTCAATTTTTCCTATTAGATGCATATTGTTATTATCTGCTGGTTGTGGCGTGGCTGAGCAGTGATGATGTTGGTTCTGGCTGATAATTTTAGTATGAATTAATAATGCTTAAAAATATCAATATCATTAAGTCTAAAACATTGTAGAGAAGCTCATGCTAGAGTAAGGATTTGTCAACCATTAAGTATTACAGAAGTTGATATCAAAATTTCATACGGACTGATCTCTTACTGACACATTTGAAATGGAAGGCTTGATGATGTCCTCTGAAAATGGTTGGCAAACATGATTAGCCATACCTGTTCTAGGCAAACATTCTGCCCGTATAGCTTCACTGCAAAGATGGAATCTTTTTAAATGCTCTAGTTATGTGCAGAAGTTGCTTGAATGGTGCATAAGTTTAGGTATTGAGAGCTTTACTTGTTTCAGGAAATGAGGTCAGGTGAAGATGATACAGAATGTACTTGTTACTGGACCTCATTACCTTGATCCTTGCTGGGCTAATGTCCAAAGTGTATTGAAATGGTTACTGCTTGTGTGTTGAATGATCATAATTATTTCTTTGAATGCAATTTTGCAGTGATTATCTGTCACTTAATGTAATAGTTAAACTCTAGGAAAATATGTTTAATAAAAGTTATATGTTACAAAGAGGTTATGTTTTCCCAAACTAACATACTTATAGAATGTAATTCGGAATGATCCCTTAAGTTAATGGTACCGAACAAAGCCTTGCAACTTGTTTTGTCAACTATGGTGTGTTATCATCTATTTTCCTGTCTTATTGTGTCGGTGATTTTATTATTCCTTGCTATTCTTCCCTATTGTTTTATTTGGTGACAATGAAGGGTTCCCTTGACCTAGAAAAATAATTTTCAGTTTGTGATCCTATGGTATAACTGTCTGATTTAATAGCTGCTCTTTCTGTTCATTGCTTCTTGCAGGTCATGCTATGTGGCCGGCAATTGTTGTGGATGAAGCACGCATCATTGATAATAAAGACTTAAACAAAACTTCAGGGGGTAGATCAGTTCCTGTGCAATTTTTTGGTACTCATGATTTTGCGAGGTTTGTGGTACTTTGCAGTTTGATGGGGATTTTATGTTTCTTCCGTGTACTAAAAAGTTAAAAAATGAGATGCATAACTTATATACTTCTGATTATATGCAGGATTAAAACAAAACAGATTATCTCATTTCTAAAAGGGCTTCTTTCTTTTTACCACTTGAAGTGTAAGAAACCCCGTTTTGTTCGAAGCTTGGAAGAGGCAAAAATGTAAGCTTATTTTTTAGATCTCATATATTACGTACTGAGGAGATAGTGTTTCTCGGAGATTGTTTCGCTTCATTGTAGACATCCTATATTTCTTGTTTGATTAATATTAATGTTTCTATTGTTCTTTTTTTCACATTGGAAAGATAATGCATTTGTTGTACTGGTATATCATGCATACGACACAAAAATATTTTTATGCTTTCATATAAAATTATGGTTTTTTGAGGTTATCATATTCGGTAACTTGTGCCCTTATGCCCTTCTTCTTGCAAAATTGATTGTCCAAGCGCAGACTGAGTAAGGAGATAGATAAGAGAATTGAAGTTTCTGTGTGCCTCGTTTTCCATCAATCCTTTAATGACGACTTCTCAACTTTCCTTGTTTTTTCATAGATGTAATATCATGAATGCTTAACCACTTTTAGGCTTTGGCCTTTGAGGTTTAGATGAGTCAGATTAACAACAATGAGGATTCTTCTTCTAGTGCAATTGCCCTCCTTTCTATATTTTGTAATTCTATAAATTATGAAGCTTTTATATCTTGAATCATTGAGATGCCAATATACTCATTTAAATGGTTTTAAGCAGGTATCTGAGTGAACAAAAGCTCCCTCGGAAGATGTTATGGCTTCAAACTGGCATTCACGCTGATGGTTGTGAAAGTACCAGCGAAGAGGATGATGAGAAAACAGAATCAGATGAGGGCTGCCTAAAAGATGTGGGGATTCAGAGAACTCCTTATGTAATAGGAGATTTGCAAATAATAAGCCTTGGTAATACTCTTTGGTTTTGCGCTGCTTCTGCCTTTCTAAAAGCTAATATATGAACATGTTGATTATCATGCATTCCATCATATTTTCATTCTCATATTGATGAGTACATTGTCATTGAGAGTTAGATTCCACAGAATTCAAGTTTAATATAGTAATTTAAGGTTCTTTCTTTTCTGTTGCAATTTTTTTTTGTATATAGCTTTTACGGATCCTATAAATTTTGTACTAATTGTTCATTTGCATTTGAAGGAGAGTATTTCTAGTTATACAATTGATGAGCTGTGCATGCAATAACTGTAGTAACAGGAATGAAAATTTTTCTTGCAGGAAAGATAGTTAAAGATTCGGAATATTTCCGGGATGAGAAATTCATCTGGCCTGAAGGATATACTGCTGTGAGAAAGTTCACATCAATAACAGGTAGACAGTTTTAGACAGTCTAGCAAGTATTTTCCCTTTCACAGTTTTCAAGTAATTTTGTGTATGAAAATATAATATCTCAAAACATGTTCCTTGATATTTTGGGGGCTTCAGATCTGAATGCACGTTCCTTGTATAAGATGGAAGTTCTGAGAGATGCTGAATCTAAGATTCGACCTCTATTCAGAGTAACATTGGAAAGCGGAGAGCAGGTGAGTTGCCTAATTTAATGAAATGAACCTCACTTCAATTTTTCAATCAATCTTGTTTCCTGTATGCAGGTGATGCTGTTTGTGCACATTATTTTGTTTGTTTTTCTTTCACAAAATTCATCATATTTTGTAGCTTGCATTGCTCATTATGCATCATGAATGACTGTTTGTATGCACTTGCTATGAAATCATAAAGCTTTAGAAAGGGAATTAGTAAAGAACAACTCTTGATACATAATTAAAAAGAAGGATGAGGAACTTATCCTGATAAAAACCACTAGTTCTCTAGTAAAGAAATAGGCCCGCTTCCCCTCCTGATAGCGCAGGGCCAAGTATGACACTCTGCTAAATGTTTCTAGAGGCACAACACTGTGCTTAATTGAAGAATCTGTATTAGCAAAATGATCCACCCAGGAAATAGAGGCCCATAACCGAGTAGAAAAAGATGGTTACTTTATGCATATTGTGCTAAGTCATCCTTGGATCCTCCTGTGCTAATGTTTGACAGTTTGATAGAGCAATTCACGAATCTCCTTGCCCTGTCTGATTTACTACACTGTTGTATTCACTAGACGAAAATGTAGAAGCTTCATTTACGTTTCTTTTCTTGCATTCATCAGGGTTTCATTTTTTCACCCCATTTCAGTGGACATTCAACTATTTTCATCCAAGTATTTTGGTATATTTGTTTATATCACATGAAAGTGGGGGATTTGTTCCTTAGTTTCAAGTATTTAAATTTATTTACTTTCTTTGTGTTCTTTCTATTTTGAAGCTTGTATATGCAGTATTGTCTGAATATAAGTGTTCTTCTCCTTTTGTAGTTTAAGGGCCACACTCCATCTGCTTGCTGGAATAAAATATACAAAAGAATAAAGAAGATACAAAGTAGTGCTTCTGTTAGTGGTCAAGAAAGGACTTATCGATCTGGTTCCGATATGTTTGGTTTCTCCAATCCCGAAGTTCTAAAGCTCATAAAGGTATCCCACAATAAATTGTTGCCTCCTAATTTTTGAAATTTGTTCCTTTTAATTTAACTTAATATGTTATTTTTATTTTAATCGTAACCTTAAATTAATATTTGAATTTACAATTTTAATCAGAGAAGATGTTAGGAAGGCACTTATTTGCAAATTTGGGGTTGAGATTTAAGTTAGAATTGTTTCAAGTCAAGTTGTGCATTCATTTCTTCATGCTGCATCTGGTGTTTGAGATGTTGGAAATATATGTTGTATGGATGCCGACCCTGTAATATTATTTGTTGTTGGGATACGAAGCTAACTTCTTGTTGTCTACTTAAAATATTGTTAATATTTGTTTTGAGTCCTTAAATACAGTTATAACAAATAAATGGATAAAAAAGTGTTGAAAAGGAGTTCATAGTCTACAGTTTTGTTATGTTAAAATTGCACGATTACTAGGCCAACTTAGGTGAGACATCCTCCTGTAAACTAATTCCAACTAAGGTGAGACATCCTTGTGTAAACTTATTCCATGCCTTTTCTTTTGGTATTGGAAGTTCATTAAGATATGTAACACTTTTCAACGGTTTTTATTGAGCTAATTGGTATTAGATTTAACTTAGTTACTACCAAATAGAGATATGTGAATTGCCAAAAGTAAATTCAATAAACAAATAATGGAAGTGATGTTATGAGTCACCTGATGTAAATACTGTTGATAATGTAGAGTGAGCGTTGGTTGACTGTTCATTCTCTCAGCTACTTTTGTTGGTTGTTAATAGATCTGCAGTAATTGTTATGCCATTAATGTTGTTCCTTTTGTGTGCTATCTTGAATCTTTTAGAATGCACTGATCAAGGTTTTCTGTTGACTTCTTGAGTTTCTGTTCTTTGTACACCTACAATTGATATCTAGTCTAATATATTTGTATTTGGTATTGGCAGGGTTTATCTAAATCCAGAATGCCTTCAAAGTTTCCTATGAGCAAGTCAGCCTCTCGAAAATATCGAGACTCACCTGTTGGTTACAGACCTGTTCGTGTTGACTGGAAAGACCTTGATAAGTGCAATGTTTGCCACATGGATGAGGTGAAAAAGCAGTTTTGTTTTTCAGTGTTCATAGTGCCTTTTTTATTTTACATGATACTTGTTATTTCTTCTTATTTGTTGTGTGTATATGTATTTATATTCTTTCATGAAATATGAAAATTTTGTCCATTTTCTTGGGAGTTTCATTTTTGTATTTTTACTGATGGAGCATGCATTTCCATCTTCCTTGTCCTGGATTTTTTCTTCACATTCTCCATTGCTCTCTTCATGGTTTCGATGCTATGTATGATTTAGTTTTACTAATTGATATTTTCTGTCAATAGGAGTATGAAAACAATCTGTTCCTGCAGTGTGATAAATGCAGAATGATGGTAAGGATTTCATTATTTGTTTTTTCTGGTGTTATTCTCATGTCACACACACATTAATGGGCATTATATAATTGCAGAAGTTGATCTACATATCAAATATACCATCTGCTATATATCTTTCTCATTCTGTACTGTTATTCATAGCATTATTTAATTTATTCATTTCTTTGAGTCAAGTGGTTATGGTTTTTAGCTTCTGGGCACATTATACTTTGACCTGAAGTAGAAAATGTTTGTTTAGGTCCATGCTAGATGCTATGGCGAATTAGAACCTGTGGATGGTGTGCTATGGCAATGCAACTTGTGCCGTCCAGGTGCTCCTGAATCTCCCCCACCCTGCTGCCTTTGTCCAGTTACAGGTACTTTATTGTCGTTAAAGCAGCTTTTGATGCCAATCACAAATTATGCATCTTGAATTTGTAATTGACTTTCCTTCAGGTGGTGCCATGAAGCCTACCACGGATGGGCGCTGGGCTCATCTGGCTTGTGCCATATGGATACCGGGTTCGTTAGTATTTGGTTTCATTTTTGGTTTTCTGATTGTTAGCTTTAGTTTGTTATTTAACTCACCTGGTATGCTCCAGAGACTTGCTTATCTGATATCAAGAGAATGGAGCCCATTGATGGTCTGAGTAGAATAAATAAGGTACTTCTTTTTGTTGTTTTAACTCTATTCTTCTTCTTTTATCTGACCCCTTTTTGCTGCCATAAGTAGCTTTATTCCCTTTTTTTGTTAGTATTAAGGAGCAGCACTTTGGTGATAAAAAAAATCAAGAATAATCATATCCTTCAGGGTTAAGAGTCAGTTTGGATGGTAGGGGAGGGGAAGGAGAACATCTTTAATGAAATTTTAAACTCCTTGTTTCCCATTTAACCAACTTTACAATTCGAAATTGCCTATTTATGGCAACCACTCTCAAGGGATATGATATTAATGTACAATGGAAGGTTTTCCCTCCTTCATACTCCTCAACCAAACACATTTTTTTTAAGTGAAAGGAGAATCATAATTCTCTACTCTCAATCCTATCCAAACTGTCCATAAGCAAAGTTCTTTTACTTTCAATTCCATCTAATCTGTTCTAAATTCAAGCTTTTTTCTATGTTTGAACAGGACCGTTGGAAGCTGTTATGTAGTATCTGTGGTGTTTCTTATGGTGCTTGCATCCAAGTAAGCTCATTACTAGTAATAATGAATTTTAATTTACATGGTTTTCTATTTCTCTTTATAAGTATCTTGTCAAATCTTCCTTATCCTTATTTAATTATGATTTCTTTCCAAAATGGCACTTATTTACAGTGTTCAAACAATTCTTGTCGGGTAGCATACCATCCACTCTGTGCACGTGCTGCTGGTCTTTGTGTTGAGGTATTTTCTCTTTTTATTACATGCCCTTTGTTAGATATATGACGGCCACAAGAATATATGATTTTGTATCATCAGAGTTATGATTATCATCATCTCAATATCTTGGTGGATTATTTGGCTTATTTGCTCCCTTTCTAATTCATTTTGTTTTCTTTATGTTTGTATAGCTTGAGGATGAGGACAGGCTCCATCTCCTTTCTAGGGAGGATGATGAAGAAGATCAGTGCATTCGTCTGCTTTCTTTCTGCAAAAAGCATAGGCAGCCATCTAATGAGCCTGCTGCTGCTGATGACCGGATTGGGCCAGTTGCCCGCCGGTGTTCTGACTACAACCCACCTCTTAATCCATCCGGCTGTGCTCGCACTGGTATTTTGTTAAACATTCAGTATATTCTCTTCTTTGATGTATTCATATTACTATTGGTAATACTTAATTATTTTGTCATTTCTCATCTATCTTGTATACTGCTATTTATAATGTTGCTATAAACTACCTATTTGTTATTTATTTCACATTTCTGTGAACATGTTTAGTTTTTTTTTTTTTCCGACTTTTCAGCAAATAGCATTTATTTTTTGACATATCTTCTCTATCCCATTCCTCTCCTATTTTGGGTTTCTTACCTTTGGTGCAGCTTCTGGGTCTTTTGAAGATTTGTATTACACGAAGAACTGTTAATGATGAATATTCTTGTGAAATAGGAGTCATGCTACTTATCAAAGTTTATTTGGTTATGGTGTAAATGATGGTTATTTAATTGATAGTTTTGTTATTTTTTTTTGATGTGTTAAGCTATTTAGTTGAGTTTGTTATATTAAACCAAATTATCTTTCTTTCCCATTCTTGGGCAGAGCCTTACAATTATTTTGGGAGAAGAGGAAGAAAAGAACCCGAAGCCCTTGCTGCTGCATCCTTGAAGCGGTTGTTTGTGGAGAATCGGCCTTACCTAGTTGGTGGTCACAGCCAACATGATTTGTTAGGCAGCATATCGCCTTCAAATGGAGCAGTCAGCAATAAAATCACCCTTCGCCTCCAAAGGTTGAGAAGTGCTCAGCTTGATGCTCCCAACAACATAGTTTCTATGGCTGAGAAATACAAACATATGAGAGAGACCTTCCGAAAGAGACTAGCATTTGGTATGCAGTAGTTTTCATTTTAATTAAGAGATTTACTAGCGAGTATTAGAGCTCAAATTTCTGTTTACTTGATATTTTCAGAGTTTATTCACTTCAAATATATGCTGAAAATCCATCTCATTCTGTGTGTTTTTATTAGTTAATAAAATCTATTGAATATTTGTTTGTAGTTGTAATGCCTTAGGCAATTAGTATACATCTCTGTAATTATTTCAGGATTAAGGCTTGTTTTGGTGAGAATATTGTTATGCAACTTAAAACTAGAGAGCTTCTAATACCATGAATACTATTATCAAAACTACAAACGATTTCAGCTACAATCCTTTACTGTACAGGCTCTAGAAGTTCTAGGCTTCTCTTCTGCTTTCAATACCGTTTAAAAAACTGTTCAACCTTTAAGTCTGTCTCTTGCATTTTCTGCCGGTCCAGGTGCTCCACTTGTGTATGTCTCTTTAGAAGTTGATCTTTGATTAGAGAATCTTTATTCCTTCTAATGTTTTCTTCCACTTGCAGTAGTGCTATATTATGGTAAGGTTGCCTAAACCTTATGTGCTGTGATATACTCTATCTTCCATCAACCTTTCAGCATTAATGGATTCACTTCAGTTTTCTGCTGTTTCGGCGCTTAAGTTTTGTGATGTCCTTACACCATGATCTTAGATTAGACAGTCTCCTCGTTGTTTTTTTCCGCTTCTTAAACTTTCAAATACTATATGTAAATTATGGTATGCTTGTAGTTGGTTAAGGGAATTTGATTGCATTGCATGATTTAAGTTTTTGCTGCTTACTCTATATTAAGTGCTTTATATGTAGGGAGGAAGATTCTTAACGTTTTAACATTCTTTTATTCAATAAGGTTGACTTAGTTTCATTCTGTTACCTTTGGCACCATTAGTTAGACTATCCTGAAGTAATTTTTTGGTGAAAAAGGTCATTCTTCAAACTTTTGTCTAGCCAAAAAAGTAAAATCAGGTTTATTAACTATAATATTTTTGCTTATTTGCTATATGGGCTTTTTAAATTTTTTTTTCTTATGGGGCTTCTTTGTGTATGATCAAATGTCATTCAACCGGTCTCAATATTTGAATTTGCAACATGCGTAGATGTTCCAGTTATTAAGGTTTTTGTCTTGGAGCAGATTTCACCCTAATCTTATTATTCGCATCATTGTAATATTTTCTTTTTTACTTGGAGGAACTTCTCTGAACTTTTTTTCCCCATATTATATTCTCTCATCGGTCTTTCTCAAAATTCAAATTATTTTTGGCTCTAGGGAAATCGGGAATACATGGATTTGGCATCTTTGCGAAGCACCCACATAGGGCAGGGGACATGGTAAACTAATTTGCTTTCTAAAGTATGTTAAATTCCTTTATAGAAGCATATTCTTTCTGGAACATGCAGTAAAATTATATTCTTCTTAGGTGATTGAATACACCGGTGAACTGGTCAGACCTCCTATAGCTGACAGGAGAGAGCACTTAATATACAATTCCTTGGTGGTAAGTGCTTTTAAATTATTCTTAGCGCTGTGCTCTTAATATTCATTATTTTAGTACTGCTATTACCTGCAGGGCCAGCATGATCAGCTTTTAAAACTTTAGACCCTATCTCTTAAAAGTAGAGGTTGACAGCCGCATAAATATTTGCATAGAATATGCTTACTGTCTGGATGCTAGCATATTTTAGAAAGAAATGGTTCTATTGTTGATTACGTTTCTCATGCAGGGTGCTGGGACTTACATGTTTCGAATTGATGATGAACGAGTAATTGATGCCACAAGGGCGGGAAGCATTGCTCACCTGATTAATCACTCTTGTGAAGTATGTAGCATTCTGCCTTAAATAATTTACCAGATGATAAGTTCGATACATTTGATGGAATTATAATCCTTTTCAGTTGTTACTTAACTATAACATTGTAGAGCATGTCAGTACGCATCACTTGAAAGATAAAAGGAATCAACTATTTCATTTGTGTTTTAATTAGGTCTGAAGTCGTACGAGGATTATATAATGATCGTACGGGTTAAAAGATGGTTTTTACTAACTTGTGATGATTTTGAGTAATGATTCATTAGAGATCACTGCCATTTTTAAGTTTGTGACAATTAGAAGCTAGATTTCATCTTATTTGTTACCTTTAGTATACCTGTGATTGTCTGGGCAGCTAGTGTTATCTTGTCCTTCACAACGTTCATTCGTATTTGTAAACTAACAGCTCCTCATGGATCTTGTTTTCTTAATAAACTTTGGATCTCACAAAATTTCCTGATCCTTTTGGCCTTTTTTTATAGAAAATTTCTGAGATTTGTAGACCTTGGCTAATTGCTGCTCTTGGTTTTATACTGAAGTTATGATGAAGGAAAACTTTTGTGTTTGTGCTAATTATACCTTTTGTAATTGACTGACTTTTTAGTAGAAGGCATATCACAAAAGATCAGTATGCTGACTCCTTATCCATTATCCTCTTTCTTTTTTTTCTGCAGCCCAATTGCTACTCGAGAGTTATAAGCGTTAATGGTGATGAGCACATAATCATATTTGCGAAGAGAGACATTAAAAGATGGGAAGAGCTTACATATGATTATAGGTTCTACTCAAAGTCCTGTACTGCAAGCATTTCTCTTGCTCATTTTCTTTAGGTGCTAACTTCTTTTGCATGACAGGTTTTTTTCAATTGATGAACAATTAGCATGTTACTGTGGCTTCCCAAGATGCCGAGGTGTAGTTAATGATGTTGAAGCAGAAGAGCAAGCGGCAAGGCTACATGCACCTCGTAGTGATTTAATAGATTGGAATGGAGAATGAATGGTAAGGAATTTATAATATCTATTTTGTCTTTCACTTAAAAGTTTGGGTTCTTTGTGATAGTTGGATTCCAGATAGTTTTTCTGTTCATGTCATTAGAAGTCGAGAACACTGTAAATCTAGTGCGAATTTGCCACGCTAGAGATGGTGTATTTGCACAGCTTGTATTGATTGTTAACTGGGTCCCCAATTTGTGGTTTGGTGTGTCAACAGTCATATGTGTGTCAATTCTGCTCATAGGATTGCATCTTCTCTAGCACCACTTCATCTGTCTTCGTTTTCCATCTTAATGTAGTAGTACATGCCACTTTGTTTTCTCTAATTCAGAACTGGCTACCACTTCTTCTATTTGGTCTACTTGTGGCTCTTCGTACTCATTTTTTCATGACTGCTTCCTCTTCCTTGTCAGTTTGTCATTTGTGTTGAGAACTCTACATTATCGCCTTGTACTGATTATTCTTCCATTTCCTTTGTGCAGAAGTATACCTTTCTAAAAATATGCCCAAGTGAGATTTTTCTGAAGACAGATCATTCCCTTCCAACAGTTTGCTCATCATTGCTAGCCATTTTGTCAAGGCAGATAGGGTTATTGTCCCTCATCCCTTCTTTCTGCTGAAACGCACAATATTAAGCGGTTCAGCTTCTTTTGCTCAAGCCAGTTCCTCTTCTTGGTCTGAGCATATTGTTTTTATAGAGATGTTATCATAATTCATGACAGCGGTTTAAGTCTTGTTGAGAAAAGTAAGATTCTTGTTTTCATGTCATTAGTCCAGCCCTCTTTGTAACCAGCCATTAGTTAAGGTACACAAATGTTTATATGATTACATCTATCCATGTAAAACATTTTGGGTGTTGTAAATGAAAGTACTGAATGCTATGTTTACATGTATATGTTGATTACTCTCTCAAGGTTTCAGTTGCTCTACTTTTCTTTTCTTTTTTCTTAAGTTTTTTTTTTGTTTTGTTTTATTATGCTCTCATTTCATTTTTCTTCTTATGCCCTTTTAATCTAACCAATTGCAGATGCAGGTCTTCTATCCACAGCTAGATCATACTATTCAGTACATAAACAGGAACACGCATGTAATATTTTCTTTCTTTTGTGTAGCTTTAATCTAATCAGTAACTTATGGTCATACCTTTCCTTGCATGGACAGACATTTCATGTAAATTATTAGGTGCATTAATGTTTTTGATCTTGAGCTTTAGGGGCTAGGTCTGGTATGTTTCTTTTTATATGAATTTCTGAATAGTCTGTTGAGTAATACATGTTCATCAGTGATGGCTTCTGGAGCCTTTTGGCTGGTTTTTCATTTTATCCAATAATCTGGACGGTTTACGACCCCAATTAGTTTAGTCATTTTCCCAAGGCTCAATACGATACATATTTTCAGGCATCTTTAGGGGGACATAAAACTTCTATATGAAAGGTCATCTCAAATTGAGTGATTGAGACTAATCTAGTTTGCTGCCAGAAGGTTCTTTCATGTGATAAGCTGTGCTTTTACATTTTAGATATAATTTTCTCCAGTATTAGTGCCATACATTTTTGTTGCTTTCCCAGGTTGCTTTGGCCATTTGTACACTTATGGGGCCTGGTAAATTTATTGTTGATGTCCTAAATTGGTGCTTCCCTTAGGCGGTGATTAACTTCTGAGGTGTCCTTGTGAAACCTAAGCATCTATTTTTAGGTTGACTGGCCATATCAATTTCTATCCATGAAATTAGGATGCAAAATAATGAATGGCCATAGCAATTTCTTGTTTGTACAGGTAACCGATTATGCCTTAAAGAATTGTAGATGAACTGAAATATGCATCTTGTACTTTAAATTGATATTTTGGTTGGAAATGGCCTTTTATGACTGAATTCACTGTCTATTGTTTAACTTATTATTTGAATGAAATACCAGGATCTGTTCTATTAACTGTCACTAATATTTTACATTTTAATGACTGAAACCAGGAGGCGGTATGGACGGGGGTTATGTATTATAAACAAGTAAATTAATTTTATTTTGGTTTCTGTTGAGGTAGATATCATATGGCATTGCAAGGATAGTTTAGAATCTCTTGGAATGGTATTTATGGGTTTTTGGTTTTTCAATGGGTTTCTCTTGAAAATACATGCTGCACCTTGGGTCTTATATATATGTGAACTTCAGAATTATTATCATTAGTGGATCTTTTTATATGTTCACTTGTGTGCATTTTTTGCAATTCTTCATGGTGATATACAAATGCTAATTTAGAAACCTAGGAAAAATGATTCTTTATTGATTTGTTTTGGTCTTGCAGTGGATTCTCTTTAACATAAATGTCCTACTGATCATAGTGTTTTATATGCATGTTAAAATCAATATTATTGATGAATGCTTTTATATTCTCACTAGTGCTGCTTTTTGCACCCTAAACATCATGATTGCTGAATTTTATTTAGAATATTCTGCATTTAGAATGTAAGTGATCCATCTTAGTGGAACTTTTATTTCCTACATTTAGTCACAAATTGTAGTGTCTTGTTATTGAATTCAAATGTCGTCAGTTTTTTTTTTCAATGAAATCTTATAATTGAAATTTCAAGTAAGCTTTTCCTCCTTTTGTTCCTTTCTTCTGAAGCTTATAATGCCGGAAAACAAAAAAAATCTTTTCAGATGAAGAAATTTTGCACAAATTTCTATTAAAATATGAATAAGGACATTCAAATTCATGAGAGATGATCAGATGACCCCTAAAATAATTAGGTTGCAAATGCATTAGATGCTTAAAAATTGGGTCATTTTCAGAGAAATGCATTTTAGGATGGAGGGGGGTTTAATAACCTTAATTTCTCATTATTTTCCCTAAAAAAGAGGAAAATGGTTTGTCAGCAATCATATTAAGTATAACAGAATTAAAAGATGAAAAGCCCTTAAAAAATGAAAAAAAACAAACTTTATTAGATATCTTAGGCAAGTGAATCTACTTTTTTTTTTCTTTTTCTTGAAAAGCTTCTGAATCTATATTGGTCAAACATGTGTAAAATTTTTACTCCCTCAATTTCTATATGAATGTCCAATATACTAAATATAGATTTTTCAAAATGAATGACCGATTTCCTTTTTAAGAGACTAAATATTGTTGAACTTCCTAAAGCACTTCTAAATAGTTAGTTGTAACAACTTTTGAAGTTTGTTATAAGGGTAGAAAATGCAAAATCAAGGACTAACAAACTTATCATTAATCTTTGCTAAAAAGTCAAAGGGCTATTTATTTATGAACGGAGGGAGTAGTAGGATATGTAATTCTTTATTTTAATGAAAATGAAATTACATTAAAGTAACATAAGAAAGAATGTCCATTAAAAAATGCAACTATATTTCATTTAAGTCCAAAATTCTATTTGATTTAAATCCAATGCTGGTAGCAATTTAGTTGGTCACTTTCAAATTTGATCGTGGTGCTTGTCATTAGGATAAAAAGTTTGAATCTTTCTAGATTTTGCATGAAAGCATAACCAAGTTACAGGTTTAATCTTTTATTCGCCTGTATGTCTTTTGAAAGCTGAATCAAAGTGATCTCAATGATACTTCATGCCCTAAATACATTGAGAGAGAGTGCAATTAAGTAATTATCAGTTAGACATTTTAAGTTTTCTGCTGACAGTTTATAATATGCCCTGGTGCATTTCAAAGTCCTCAAATCCTTTCTTGTGAAACTTTAGAAGTGAACTAGGCTATGATTAGTGGCCTTCCGAAGCTTTTCTATCTATGAAACATTTGAAGTAGACTAGGGTATGATTAGTGTCCTTTCTAAGCTTTTATATATATATATATTATGTAAATAGCTGACCAAGAACATTTCTTTCTGTTGTTTCCTGCCCCCCCGAAGATGGTATGCCGTTCTGGATTCTTAGTATTTTTCAGACAATAAAGAGTTGAAGAGTCTATAAATGTATGCCATTGTACTGAAATGTGACCATACTTTGATGATGGTCCAATGGCTGTTTTTGGTATGTATTGGACACATGGTTGTGCAATTTCCAGTTCGTGCGGAAAACCAACACCTATGCTTGAAAGTGTGAGTTTAAGGAACTCTACAAGGTATATATGATGGTTTTCATATCAGGTCTATGGTTCTAGTGAATGGTAAGAGCCCTTGGAACTTTTAAAGCGTTTATTGCTTATTGTTGGTCATTGGAGATACCTGAATCTTTTTATTTTATTTGTTTTTGTTGTTATACTGCATGAACTATTGGTTTTCGGTCATATTTGTAATTGCCTCCTACATGTTTGCTCGTGAATTGGTTGAAAGATATTAATTGATAAGAGTCATCTATCTGCTTTTGCCTTTGTTTTAATTTATGCCTACTTATGTATCCTTCTGTTGAGTAATTATGTAAGCCGTTATTTTTCTAAGTTATCTTTGTTTGATGATAGATTAATTTTATGGTTGTGTCGATTTTATTTCTTGTAGTCTACATTGACATGTGTCAAGTTTTGCAGAAATAATTGGCAAACATATTTCCTACTCAAACACTTTATATTAGTTGGTTCTTCTTTTAATACTTTTCAAATTTAAATAATTTGGCGCATAATAACTGAAATGATAATGCAGTATTATCCATTATCATATAATGAATAATCATCAGGAATAGATAATTTTTAGTTATTAGAATAATTTATCATAAAATGTCAATATAATTTTCATTGAGAGAAGTTCTTTGCTAGGGTATGATTTCCAAGAGTACCAAACTGTGACCATACTTTTAAATAGTACTAATCTATCAATAATAGAGTAAAGTTAATCCAAAAAAAAAAAAAGTTTCATTTCTTAACTTGTAATTTTTACAAGTAGTTGAGTTGTTTTTTTTTTTTTTTGGTATCATCTTGCTCCAACTTACATAATTAACTATGTTATAGTCAACGGATCTTTTGTTTTTACACTGCATGTAATGTGTATGTATTATATTATTGTTACAACTGGTAGTTTTAAAAGATTGAATAAATAGAATAATTAATTATGCACTGTGAGACCACGATGAAAAACTATTAATTAATAGATATTATAATAATATAGGCTATTAATTTGTAGGTTCTACTTGCATTCATTAAATAGGCTTTTGGATCTTAGTATACTGAACAAGTTTTTATTTCAAAACTTTTTGTCATTACAATAAGTCCTTATTTCAATGAGCTCCTATATGAAGGTTACCAATATAAGCTGAAAATTGGCTTTATTTGGAATAAGAGCTTTCATTTTTGCCCAATAATCAATATTTCTGTCCCTTTGAGCCCAGCCAAACAGACAGTAAATCAACATATATGACCAGACCAAAGATTCTGACTCAAACTCCTATCGCATGGTTTGACCACGGTCAGGTAACATTCTACTCTTTAGCAATGGCAAGTGGTGACAGTTTACTTTGGTAGACATCTTGCTATTCATGGGAAGGATTGAACAATGTATAGTATCTCTGGTTATGAAGACATTGACCGCATTTAGGGAAACTTTAATGATCCAAGTTTGTCCAAGACATTGTATCTTGTCTTTAGTCTTCTCTTGTGCTACAATTCTTCAGTTTACATATAGTGAATATTGTCAAGGTTAGTTCTCTGCAATGATAACATGCATGTTCCACACCATCAACATGAGACTAGCTGTGTTTGATTCCTGATTAGACACTTGCACACATTGTTGTGTTGATATATTTGGGACATGCATGTAACCATGAAGCTCCACATTTTTTGCAGATAAAATTAAAACCAAGTATTAGAATCATCATTGTTTTTGTCTTTATGGTTCTTCACGCTAAAAGACATTTAAATCATTTTTAAATGAGGATCTTAAGTTCATTTATGAATAAGGATCGTAAGTGTAAAACTCATGTACATGTACACGCTCACAAACACACACACACTAGTCATGTTCTTGTGTCTATACTTTGGCTTTGGTCAGTAATTGAGTTTAACATCTCATGTCATGTCATGTCAATATTCTAGTGTCGTTCCATGGATCATTGCAAATATGATTTTAGTTAGTGTAGTTTCACTCTTGAATTCAATTATGTAGACTTAGAAGCTTGAGGGATCATTCCTCATTGCCCATTTTTTTACTGTATATTTTGTTCTGAAATCAGTTCAATTTGTCTAGATGTGCAATGAGCACTCAAGCAGGGTTTATGTTTCAATCTGCTAGCTAGAAAACATTTTAGTCCTAGATCCTGCAACAGTGAGGTAAGTTCTATTCCTTGCTTAGTAAATATCCCTTTTACTACAGTTAGCATCCAGGCATCCAAGGTTGATGCTGCACTTCTCTTTGTTTAAGGGAAAAATTGAATATGTGTGACTCAGTTATTTTGCTTTTTGCATCTTGAAATTTTTTTCCAGTTGGGTTCTCTTGTGTTACACTGGAGGAAGAAAAATAACAGAAAAAGAAAATGATTCACTTACTACAAAATCTAGATTAGTTTTTGAATCTTCCACATCTGCATTCTCTTGTCTGCTATGTAATTTTTGAATGCTGAACCTAACTGCAGATTTCAACAGTCACCCATGTATTTGCATTGATATTTCTGGAGAACTGCAGAACTGTAAACCTTGTCTAGATCAGATATGGTTTAATTTATGGCGAAATTGAACTACTTAATAATGATTTCTCCCATTGATTTTGGTACAAGGAGATTTACAGGCAACAATAGGAAAATGCATAGTTGACCCTTGAAGCTCGTCTGTTTTCATTTTTTTTTTCTTTTCAGGTTGCCTCTGAGTGCAGCAATTCTTCATCGGATTATCAATTTCAACTTGAGCAACATGCCATATAACTCTTTTTGGTACCTTAATTACTCAGTTTTGCTTTATCTTTAGTATGGGACAAAATTGTTGTCATTTGTCTATTATATTTTAGTTCCTATTATTGATTAAATGGCTTTGCAGGTTGTGTTTTCTTCTCAAAAATCAAATTTCCTGCAAAGCATGTCAAAG
>JAYMTT010000124.1:0-18806 GCA_036898025.1 Hypseocharis bilobata
TTTGGTTCTTTTTTTTTTAAAATTTTTTTATGCATATGTGGTATGATACATGCTGTCAAGTTGTACTGGTATAGTGATATTCAAAAGTGGTGATGAGTGATTGTTGAAACAATGAGATAAATTCAAATCCCAATTGTTTTTTTTTTTTTAAGTTCATAATTTTACTTAAATGCTAGTTTCATATGATGGGTTTATGTTAATTTCTGCAGCTAATTGGTACTATTTGGTATTGGATGTTTTGTTCTTTATTTGAATTTTGTAGGTTTTAGGCTTTGGCTGGGCTGGGATCTTTAGGAAATATCTTGTTGAACCAGCGGAAATGTGGTGGCCAAGTAATCTGGTGCAGGTCTCGTTATTCCAGTAAGTTATTGGTTCTAGCAATACTCGATAATAATAATCAACTAATAAGAATCTTGTTATAGCTTATGAACCTTTTTCTGATCCAGGGCTCTACATGACAAGGAAAAGAGACCGAAAGGCGGATTGAGTCGTACCCAATTCTTCCTTTTAGTATTGATCTGCAGTTTCGCTTACTATGTGTTTCCTGGCTATCTCTTCACCATGTTAACATCTTTGGCATGGGTTTGTTGGACTGCTCCCAATTCCGTCCTAGCCCATCAGCTAGGCTCTGGCATGCAAGGTCTTGGAATTGGGACTATTGGTATCGACTGGGCTACAATTGCAGCGTACCTTGGGTCTCCACTTGCTAGTCCATGGTTTGCGACAGCTAATATTGCTGTTGGGTTTGGCCTCGTAATGTATGTGATGACACCCATCTGTTACTGGCTTGATTTCTACAATGCCAAGACCTACCCGATATATTCTAATAGCATTTACATGGGAAATGGTACTGAGTACGACATTTTGAGCATCATAGATTCCAAGTTCCATCTTGATAGGACTGTTTATTCGACGAGTGGGCCTATACATCTCAGCACCTTCTTTGCGATGACCTATGGTCTTGGATTTGCCACACTTACTGCTACACTTGTTCATGTTTTCCTCTTCAATGGAAGGTAACCATCGCTGACTATGTTCTCTCTCTTTCTCTCTCTCTCTCTCATGTGAGTATTTTTTCCCTCATTTCTGGCCACTATGTGCAGTGACATGTGGATGCAAACCAGAAGAGCCTTCAGTGGGAAAAACAAATTAGATGTACACTCAAAACTTATGAAGCGTTACAAGTCAGTACCCACTTGGTGGTTTCTCGTCATTCTTGTGCCCAACATTGCTCTTATACTCTTTACTTGCGAGTATTACAATGACTCGCTTCAATTGCCTTGGTGGGGTGTACTACTAGCGTGCGCCATAGCTATTATTTTTACCCTCCCAATTGGTATCATCACTGCAACTACAAACCAGGTATAAAGAATTGAAATTCAGTTATATAGGCTGATTTTGTTTTGAGTTCCCTGAAATTTAGTTTTTTGATTTGTGCATTGCTTCCATGTCAAACAGCAACCCGGGTTGAACATTATTACAGAATACATTATCGGGTATATGTATCCAGAGCGGCCTGTGGCTAATATGTGCTTCAAGGTGTATGGATACATCAGCATGGCTCAAGGCTTAACCTTTCTCGCAGATTTTAAGCTTGGACATTATATGAAGATCCCGCCTAGATTGATGTTCCACGCACAGGTTGGTTCTGTTCTGCTACTCTCTCTTACATTAATGTATGAAGACATTTCAATGAACCCGAACATCCAAAACTAAACTATTTGGCATTGCAGGTTGTGGGAACACTCTTGTCAACGCTTGTATACACAGTTTCTGCTTGGTGGATGATGGAAGCCGTCCCTCATATCTGTGATACTGACCTTCTACCTAAAGACAGCCCCTGGAAATGCCCAATGGACCGCGTGTTCTTCGATGCTTCTGTTATTTGGGGGCTTGTTGGGCCACGCAGGATGTTTGGAGACCTCGGGGAATATGGGAATATCAATTGGTTTTTTCTTGGTGGAGCAATTGCCCCTCTCCTTGTCTGGCTTGCACATAAGGCGTTTCCGGAGAGAAAATGGATTAGCCTCATCCACATGCCTGTGTTATTAGGTGCTACAGCAATGATGCCTCCTGCTAGCGCTGTGAACTTCACCAGTTGGATCTTTCTCGGGTTCCTTTCTGGATTTGTTGTTTTCAGGTACCGGCCAGAATGGTGGAAGCGCTACAACTATGTCCTTTCGGGTGGTCTTGATGCTGGGACTGCATTCATGACTATTTTGTTGTTCTTTACCCTGCAATCGAAAAGCATTTCCGTTGACTGGCGGGGAAACAATGTAGAAGGTTGCCCTCTGGCTGCTTGTCCGACTGCAAAAGGAATTGTCGCTGACGGATGCCCAGTTGTCACCTAATTGAACCAGTCATTGAACCCTTAAATGTTAGGTTGGCTAGAAGGCTAGAACTTCATTTCTCTTTTTGTAAATAGTCTTTCAGGTATTCTTTTCATAGCTGCTATTTTTGGATCTTAAGATGTTTGATTAATTATTGTTGATTTTCTTTTTGACAATTTGTTTATAAATAATGTCTTGCTTTCGATATTGTGCCAACTATATATACTCTCACTAGAATACACCATTGCCCTTTTGAAGCATTGAGCTGTGTCTAAAAAAGTAAAAACCATTATTAAATTTGGAAATTTGGGTTTGAACATGTATGCTCTGATGGAAGTTTTCATTTATCTGTCTATAACTTCTTGTTCAAGGAAACATGTTGTCATATATTATAATAATTACCAAAATCTTGCAGACTTTCAATTTGGAACAGCAAATGATGGAATTTGATAAAAATAACAAGATTCAATTATCAACTACAAAATATATTTGATTTTACATTGGTTTGTGCAGCAAACAAATTAATTTGAATTGAATTTAACAAGAACTTATGGTTTTGTATATGCATATACATCATAGTTTTGACATTGTAATCGTCTGTTTCGAGAACCAACTGATTGGAACATGATGTGCCTCATACTCTTGCTCAAGACTATAAAAGTGTCCTCAATCCGAACATCTTCCCGTTCATGACAATCATGGCTCAATCATGGCTAAACGGTGTTAGACCAGTCCATGGCGCTTCACCTGCGAGTAAATGCTGTTGACGGCAACACCAATTAAAAATAGGAAGACTGTTCTCCAAGTACATTCAGTTGAGAAAGTACTTTAGCAGCCAGAGATTTCATGACACTGCTTCCCCTCTGAGTAATGTCGACTAATGGCATCTGTGCTGAAGATCCATATTTCTGCTTGACCTCAACCAGTCGAAAGATTCTTTCTACAGTCTTCAGAGTTTTCTCCTGCAACCTGGAAGAAGGGGAACTCAACAGTTTTATAATAGGCGCAATAGCGTTTGCTTCATCAAGCACTTTAACACCACTCTGCAGTCTTTCATCAGCAATCAATGTCAACAGCGCATCTAATGAGGCTTCGCATACTCCAAGATCTGGTTCTCCGAGCAATCTCACGAGGGGCTCCACAGCATTGGCCTCCAAAATGCAGAATGAAGACTCCACCGTGCAAATGCCTGAATGTACAGGACAGCCAGTTTCAGATGCAGCCATGCAGCACCAGAAAACCCCGTGCTGCTTGACTGGCACACTCAAACCTAAGGAACTCTCTGAAAACTGCTTCAATGAGATGGCTGCGTTCTTTTTTGTCAAAGCAGTTCCAAAATGCAGTGACTTTACTAGCACAGGAAGTAGGCCAGTTTCGGCTGCTCTCTTCTGCCATTCCTGATTTGTTGAAACAGTGAAACGGCATAGAGCTCCAACAGCATTCTCTATCACCTGCTTTTTGTGTGAGGCATCTCTATTTCCGTTGGTGAGACAAGAATATATAATCTGAAGTGCCTCGGCATCTAAAAGCCATTGGGTTATCTTCTGGTCCTTCGGAAGGTTAGAGATAATAGCCATTGCAGCAGCCGTCTCTTCCACATCGTCTGAAGTTCTGATGACCCTGAGCAAGGTCTCAACGCATCTCTGACCCACATGCTCCAAGAAGGTGCTGTCATCACCGTCTTCTGTCAAGCAGTAGAAGAGCTTTATGGCATTTGCCCGTACAGTATGGTTATCAACCTCACATAGCTGAACCAGTACTTGGACAGCAGATAACTGAATAACATAGACATTACAAGTACAAAAAAACATTACTGGTTAGCCATTGTTTACTTCTTAAATAATACGAGTAGAAAGTAACTCACACTACTAAGATACCAAAACTTCCAACAAGTATGCATACCTGTCGTAACTTAATTCTGATGTCTAGACCTGAAGGAGATTGGCACATTGCCTGAAAGGTTCGCAGGATGCTTTGCTGAATGTCAGGCCCCGTCAAGGAAACGAGAGAAAAGAATTTAAATATGTCGTCCTCAGATTCCATTAACACGACAGGCTCATCAGCTTCTTGGTCTTGGGAAGTGGTTGATATTGCAAGGTTCATGATTATGGCTGCAACCTGTTCACGCAAAGGTGGTGATGACGAACTGTGACGGTAAAGAATTTCAAATAGTGCCTCCAGTGCACCTTCTCTGATCATCTGCAGGCCATTTTGTGGTAAGTTTGAGAGGTTGTGAAGAGCTTTAATTGCCACTTTCTTCATATCTAAATGATCATGTGAGACCAACTCAAGAAGTGCCCCTAGTGCACCATCTCTGAATAGGGACAATTTATTGAAATCGGTCAACTCAATTTTCGATAGTGTCTCAGCCATAATCATTTTGACATTTTCAGGTCCTGCATCAACAAGTGCATAAATCATAGATCATAGCTTCTGAAACTCCTATGTATTTGATTGGAATACACACGTTCAATACATTTAGAATCAAATAACTATATGCCTACACTAATATGATATTTCCAATAGAATTTCTGGTGCACTTTCCTGTTTCTTTTTGCCCTAAAAGTAGAAGTACGGTTTTGATATAATATTTCCTTAATTTCATCAAGGATAATTTCAGAATGTGAACCTATTTTGTAAGAGTAATGATTTTGTAGCAAATCATAGGTACACACTTGCACAAGATAATGATGACATATTAGTGGTAGTGCAGAGGAATCACCATTGCCCATATTGTTTACAATGGACAAATGGAGTATGTGCATTCTGTGTAAATTCAAGGGAATTATTCATAGTAGGTTTGTAACTAGTTCAAGTTGATAATCTAACCCAGATAAGAGCATATTATATGCTACGGGAAATTCCTACATGAAATCTAGAGGATGATTTCTTGTAATGTGCTACCACTGTTTGAAGTGTGAAATGGGACTTCTTGGACAAAAGTGGCAAAACCTTAGATTTCAATTTATTATACGATCATTAAATTTGTTTGAAGTCACCATGCCTTGGATTTTTGATTTATTATAAGGTCAATAAACTTGTTTAGTAACTTTCTCGATTTCCTCACGTGTTCATATGCATGGGCTTGACATAGACACCATCAGGAAACACAACATCAGAGTCAAAATTAAGAAAGTGAAAAGAATAGACTGCTCCTAGACATAAATGGTAACGGCAAGATGAAACATACGACCATTACTATCATTACAGAGATTAATTTTGAAGAAGCATTAAAAGCTTCTTAATCCACTAGACTTCTTTGGAGGCAAATTGTTTTGTGCGAAATACTTCATGTTTTGTTTACGGAAGAAACAATTCAATGTCAAACACTAAAAATGCAATAAAATATCAGGATTTTCAAGAGATAATTGCATCAACTCCCCTAGTAGTCAACGTTGATAAGTTGATCAAAGTTAAAAAAAACTCAAAGCACTTAACAACCTGACTGAATAGATTTGTTTTCGATGAAATAATGAAGAAATACCTGAAGATAGAAGCTTCAACAAAGGTCCAAAATAATTTGCCTTTGCCATCTGTATGACATTCTGCTCAAGAAAAGAAAGATTATCCAAAAGCTCCTGTGCATATTTGGTAGCTTGAGCATCATTGCTGTTTAACATGGTCACTAGGAGAAATATGCAACCCTGAATGGCTCCAATTTGATTTCTTACTTCGTTACTTCCAGATAGTTCCACTAACAATTGTACTGCCAACTTACTCTCCCCAATTTGGCGTGCAAGTGAGCGAACAATACATTCTAGTGCACTACCCACTGTGGCAATTTTTTCCTGTCCCAGAAAATGAAACGTATGAGAAAATATATCTAACAGTGGAAGCATCCATCTTCCTCACAACCTGAAAGACATTGCCAATTTGCCATTGCATCATCTAGAGGATAACAAAGAGAGTGGAGGACTTAAAAGCTACCTTATTTGTATCACTATCCTTTGCAAGGGTGCAAAGGATAACAAGAGCATGCTTTCTTATTTCACGATCTTTCGCACCAAGAAGCCCAATAAGGATTGGTATGTAGTCCTCCATCGCAACCCATTCGCGGTGCAACTCTCTTTCCATGCATAGATCATGCAGCTTTACCAGAAACTGAAGAATTTCTCGCTCTTCATGTGATTGGAGTCTGGATTTGATGGAAGCAATGGTGATCATGGTGTTTCTATCTTTCCATTCTTCAATAGATTTTCTAAGAGTTTTGTTAGGCCTTAGAACTATAGTATTCAGGGGAACCATCGTCAAAGGACAGCGGTTGTTCCCCTCTGATAACCATTTCTCTATCGCTTCTCTTTCAAAAGTTCTCCCAGAAGAAGTTTCTACAGGGTCCACCATAACGTCCTGAGTTATGGGGCAATAAAATGACTGGAGAGGTTCCAGTGGTTGCCTACCCAAACAATTCCGCTTTTCAAAGTACTTCATCTCTTTCTCCTCTTGAGACGTGATGGCATCAGCCTTTTCGAGCAATGCAATGATCTGTTCCATATGTACGGCTTCTGCAACGTCTTTCCCCAACATGGCATCTTCTGTCTCTTTCTTGAACTCTTCAAATTCCCTTTTCAATTCTGATTGTTCGGTTGAGATCCCAATAGCCCCAGCAACACGAACCAGCAAATCATTTGCATAAGATCGATCAGCATTCCTCTCTTGTATCCCTGACTCGATCTTTTCCAGTATTTCTTCCTCGGCTATAGCTGTTTGATACCCAGCATCTAGCATACCTTTACACAACTTTTTAATCTGGTTATTTACACGGAATGGAATATCAGAAGATGACGAAGGTACAAGGCTAAGTGCCTGACTAATCTCTTTTGTGTAGCCCTCCAAATGTTTAATGATTTTCCGGCTACTGACTAAGAGATAGACCTTGTTTCTAGTGACACACCCGAGAACCAGCTGCTTAGCAGATTTAATCTCTCGGTTGAGGATCTCCACAGCATCCTTTAAGCTCTCAGAATAATCTGTGTTTAACTTCAACAGCTCTTTCAGGACAAGCGCAATCTTCTCCAAGAAAGTTGAGAATTTCTTGAAATTCTCCTTCTGGATGAGGACTTTCTGCGCTGAATGTTGGATCTCAAAGATGACCAGAACAGTCTGAGAGATTAAGTCAGGTACTGAAATAGTCGAGGCACTAATGATCATATCCTTTGCCATCTCATTACTCAAGAGACAAGTTCATAAACGAAAATCCTCACTCTGATTAACCCACTTTCCAAACCATAAATGGGAGGAAACCCGATTGCCCGACATACACACGTACCAGAGAACTCAAAGAATTGTCAAACACTATCTCTCAAGAACCCCGGAACGGGATAAAATTGTTCCTCAACCACCTACATCAAATTTATACAAGATGCAAAACAAAAATGATTCAAATTCAATTAAGAAGCCCCAGATCCTTTGTCCATTGCAGATTGAACATGATAAAAGAAAAGGAGGGAGAGAGAGAGAGAGAGAATCATGTATAGCAATAGCATATATAAACTTGAATCTTTATATTATGGTTTTGCAAAAACTAAATCAAGTAGCTAGACTAAGCCAAATTGATATAATCATCCAACAGAAAAGTTTTCTCTCTCTCTCCAAACACAGAAAAATTTTGAAGTTCAAAAAAAAAAAAAGAATTGGAGTCAATTTGATTAATGTCTTTGACTCTTTTCCATAACCCAAAGAAAACCTTTACCTAATACACCACAAACAACTAGAGAATCCATAGAATATTAAACTATCAATCAAAAACAAATTACAAAACAAGATATAAATTAAATCAATTGCCGACGAAATTACCCTAAAATTAAAAATCAAGAACTTCAATTTCTCAAAAATAAACTTAAATTTTGTTTCTCAAAGCCATAAATTTGTATATTTACAAGTTCATGCATTATTCTGATTCAAGAATATACACAAAAAGTTCAGAATTTTCTGTTTGATGGATGCATCAATTTTCTCAGCAACCAAACAACCACATACATTAATATGCATAACTAACCCAACAACAACAGAGAGGACTGACCTGACATGTCAGTCAACAATTTAGTCCGTCCGGTCAATTTTCCAGCAAACTGACTTCGAACTTTCCCGGGAAAAATCCGACCGGAAAATCTCAGGCTTTCATCAGCTTCAACTTCCTCTCTCTTCTCATCAGCGGACGAACTGAAAAGAAAATACTAAAAAAATTTGAGTTCATTTTCTTGGGAAATTTTTTTATTTTATTGTTGTTGAATTTTCTATTTTCTTTGTCTTTTTCTTCAGTCTTTTTCGATTTGACTCGTTTTTACTCGGTAATGTTTGGAAAACCAGGTCAACGTTGTTGGTGCTTGTGTGCTCCGGCGCAGTATGGTGGGTGATGGTCTGGTGCTATCAGGTGATGCCACGTAAGAGATTGCTGTGGTTAGGTGGGCAAGTGACGTACGGCATCGAGGTAACGAATCAGAATTCGCAGTCAAAAAGACGCTTAGGTGTTGTGAGCGTGACAATAAGTGGGGTAATGGCGCCAAAATAACGGTAGAATTGTTAGAAAAGGGCCTGTTTGGATATAAGATTACTCCTATCGGAACTCGGGTTATTGAGCGCACATCCAACAAGGGCCAGAGCAAAATATGTTTGTGTAGTGTTTCCTTTGCCCTTTTCTCGAATACTCTTGATTTTCTCAGGATCCTAAATCCTAATCTCTAATAGGGTAACAGGTTCTTTACCCTTTTACCGTGGTCGAGGATTTGACTACCACGTAGAGTTTGAATATATAATAACTATTTTTACTTATGATGTACCGACACTTTAAAATTGGTGAAGTATTGTGTCCGACACTCTCAGACATCCTGACACTCTCCGACACTTCATTTATTATTTTTTTATTTTTTTAAATTCCGACACGCTCCGACAGTCCCTGACTCCTCGACACAAATCTAACTATTCCTTAATGAGGCAAATTTGGAGGCTGTAGTTTTTATGGATAAAGACACTCCAATAGATGAGCTAATTAAAGTTGATGATTGAGAATATTTAAGTTTAAGACTTGATTTGTATTTCATGATTTATGAGATTCTTGCTTTATTAATCTTTGATTGTTTATTACTTTGTATCTTACGGATGTAATTTTGTTATGAGATTTATTGCAATTTATGACTTATGAGACATAAGTTCGATATTTATGATAATTTGTTTGGAATTGATTATATATAATATGTCCAAATGAGATTAATTGCCTTCATTCTAGTTCGTGTTTTCTCTTGTAAGTATGAAAATCAACATAGATATAATATCTTTTATATATATAATGCCGCTCGTGTCGGAGTCGTGTCGAAAATCTTTATTTTTTAAAATTGACGTATCGACGAGTCAGTATTGTGTCATGTCGCATGTCCTGTTAGTGCAACATTAGTGCACACTAATGTTTATAGACTGATGTCATCAAATGAGGTTAACGGTCATTACTTCATCAACTTTACCGATGATTACTCATTATATGGCTATATGTACTTAATGAAATACAAGTCCAAAGCCTTTGATAAATTCAAAGAGTTTAGGGCCAAAGTAGAGATGTAATTGGGCAAATCGATTAAGTGTTCGCAATATGAAAGATGGGGCAAATACTTATCTAGCAAATTCATAAACTACCTAATGGCGAATGAAATTTTATCTCAATAGACTCCACCGGAAGACCACACTTGAATGGCACGTCAAAAAAAAAAAACCGCACTTTGTTAGACATGATGAGGTTCACGATGAGTTTTATTGATCTTCCAATATCATTTTTGAGCTATACTCTAGAAGTGGAGGCATACCTTTTAAATAAAGTATCCTCAAAATCCGTTCCTAAAGCAAAAGTCCATAAGAAGAAACTAACTTCCTAACTACTTTTTTTCATCGTACCTTTCTTTCCCTCAACTTTTCTAGAATCCAAACATAATATTAGGTGTTTGAAGGGAAACTATAATGTTTCCTTAGCTATAATTTTAGGTAGTTCATAAGCTGGGCGTCTCACATCATTTGCCCTCAAGAATGATTACTAATATAATGACTCTTTTTTTTTGATAAGATACTAATATAATGACTTTAAAAACTAACAATTGCTAAATTCTCTAAATGAGGCTCCATTCTTAAATAATAATCTTCCATTTTAAGCTGACTGGTTCGACCAACATGATCCATGATTAAGTACTCTGAGGTTTGAATGAACATATTGAAACAGTAATGTAGATAATTGTCAAGTCTAAAAGGAAACTTACAAAACCTTGAAGTCTGGGTTTTACTTGTATCATACAGAATTATAAGGCTGATGAAGAGGGGTTTTCGGTTATGCTAGGTAGCCAATCCTTGAAATAGGCCTGGCAATCTGTCTCGGCTGGAGATAGGGCAGCAATAGGAGTGACAGTAATCTGAAATGAAACGGTCACAGCAGAATTAGCTATGGGCTGCTCATTTATATAAGTCTAATCATTTAAGACAACGATACGTACATATCCTTCCTGAAGTGAGTGGTAGTCAGTATCTCCTTCAACATAGCCTCCCGTCACCTACGGAAAATTAGTAGTCCTTCATAAAAAAACTTATGCACAATAACTCAAAATCAAACAAATAATTACAGAAAGTAGTGTCCCTTCAAATAAGAAATTTTAAAGAAGACGGTAACTTTTCAACTAATAGGCAATCCATATACAAATTTAATTTATTTTTCTTCTTCGGATAAGTTCCTGATAATTCTGCACCTAAATTAGTTATTAGATCGATGTAAACGATATGAAATTGGTGGCAACCAGTTTCAACATATTTGACCAAGACTCTTGCTGAGCCATGTATAACCAACATGCTCTCTTATTTCAGTGATATAGAATGGCAAATGGGTATCATCTTGACGAGAATGCATCTGAAGCCAGTATTATCAGAGGCAAGCACACATAAGAAAGAATTGAGTATGGGATCAAATTATCTATTACCAGTATGAGACTGACGCAAGGAGAAAAAGATCTAACACACTGGTCATATAACTAGGAATATCTGCTACACTCATTTCACCCACATTATCCGCACTTGATAAATCTAATACTACTATTTCCAGAGCTAAAAAAAGGGTCTCTAACACATAAACAACCTCCTCCACCTCCTTGGTGTACTCAATTATTCAATGTGCCAGGCAAATTTCTGATTAGCTCAAGAAGAGGGAACAGTTGTAGTTCACTATTGTGGCTACTTCATCAATAATACATATTTAATCCCATAATGCCAAAAATTTGCATGGCATCTTGTGCAATGTTATCATGTGTGATATATACACACAGGAAAAAAATTAAATAGAGAGAAATATTAGCGATCAAATATTAGCATTCAAACAGAATCAGCATATAACAAAAATTTCAGCATCTACGACATAAGATGAGGATCAACATGCTGAATAATAGAATGCATGAGAAATTAATACGCAAGAAGGCATATAGATAAAGAAAGGAAACCTACAACTCTTTTAAACAAAATATGCTGGTCTGACGAAGTTGATGCATCAATTTCTGCTGATGCTACTGAATCAGTCTCCATTGTCATAGTCGACAACATTCTTGGGCCTTGCTTAACAGAAGTAACTTGTTCCCACCTTATTTTGATAATACTTTTACCCTGCTTAGTCAACTTATACCCCTTTTTGGGGCACAGAAAACAACCAAAAAAACAATACAATAAGCACATCACCAAATCATTGCAAACAGCTCTACTAAAACTTCTGATGAAATTTACTTGCTGGTCTAATAATTTAAGATCAGAATATTCAGTGCAAACAATTAAATGTAAGATAAACCTCTCATACATACACCTCCTTAGAATTGCTACAGTGCTTCATCATTTCTAGAGAAGTGACATCGACCATATGCAGAACATGTCATTATTTCTTCACTATGTTTATCTTAAGAAAACAATAAAATCATTAGAATAAAATAAATTGAGCTTGCCAGATTGGCTAGTTTACATATTTATCCCTTAACTGAAATAAACAAATTTAGAATGGATTGTTAATTAATTGATTTTGGAGCAAGAATAACTTCTATCACACAAACAGAATTTTATGAACTTTGATAAGAGTCAACGTACCACACAGAAGGGATCTGGAATTTCTTTTTTATTGATCAATCCTTTTTTACTCCTATAGTATAGCTTGAAGATAGGGAAGCTCTAGAAGGATAGGCAGCAAGGTTACAATAATCTATTAATATCAATCAGCTCCAGCTGGGTTTGTTGGAACCAAGATTTACTGCCAGGTGGCTCTAGCTAACTAGGTACCAAATGCTTGTCTTCTACACAGGAAGGTCATGTATACTACTCCTAAATCAGACCGTCCGCAGGTGGATCAAGATATCGGTAGGTTAAGAGGAAGTCAAGTGTGCTCTTAAGGGACCTTCTTAATATGAAGGACCCATAAAATATAAAATAGCGAGAGCGCGCGCGCGCGTGCGTGTGTGAAATGCAATTTTCTTCTCATTATGTGCCATCACCTTATTGCTGAAACTTGGTATGACATTTTTGTCAGGTCAGGATACACCACAAAGGTCATCATTGGAAGACACTTCTAGGGTGAAATATTTGCATGCATACATTGGTAGTGTGCTAGATGCTGTGAGGTACAAAATTTTCTTTTTTTTTCTTTGACATGGTCAAAGGTTGTATAGTATTTGATGTAGTTTTCTTGTCTTTATCATTCTTGAAAGGAATGGATCAAACACAAGAGGGTATTTTACCTGGTCCTTCATGGATGTGTTCGAGCTTTTGGATGGTTATGGATCAAGCTACGGTCTGTACTATGTTGATTTCGACGACCCGGATCTGAAAAGATACGCTAAGCTCTCAGCACATTGGTACTCCCATTTCTTGAAGGGAAGCAGGATCAGTTCAGATGTGGTTATCGAACTTCGAAAGAATTTGCCACCTCTCCCCCAAGCTCACTCGCTTACATAATTAGATATGTTTTGTTCTTGTGTATCTGCATATTTCCTGCAGAATCAATATGTAACGACAATTCCAATAAATTTACAGTAATAAGCAAATTCCAAGTTCAGCAAAACCACCCTGTTCTAATTGCACAATAACCTCTTCAACAAACTCGCATACAGATATTTTGATAGCAGAAATCATTGTCAATGCACAATTTCATGGTTGCCAACAGAACTTTTAGTTTCCGGAGCCATATACAGGTCAAATTAGCCAAACTTTACAAGAATAAACAAATTGTTTATCAAATCTCATATGTAACGTTCAGTTCCTCTCGTTGAGATTCAGAAACAGCTCATTTAAAAGTTCATAACAAGCAGGGTGGATAGGTTGACAAGCATATGGCAGGCACCACATTTTGAGACTAGTTAAGTCCTCCACGACCAGTGCCTATGCCAAAAGTTGCTATTGCTAGGCCTGCTGCCAGTATCACTGCTCCCGGTAGCCTGATGAAATGACTGCCAACCCGAGTCCCTGTCAAATGTAACTGCTGGGAAACGAGTTAACCGATCTCTCTCCCATATATGATTATGAACGTGACTTGGCAAAGGATTTTCTGCTTCATGTAAGTTCTGGCCAGAACTTGGAGGAGGAAAGACAGAGAAATTGCTACTGTGATCAGGTTGCGGGGGTGCTGGGACTACTGCAGGCATGCCCCTTTGACCATCAAGTCTCCTGATCGGAACGATAGGTGAAGGCACACCATGTGAATTGCTAGGTTGTTGCTGATGATGGAAAGCATGGGAAACCGGCATCCTCTCATGGGTCCGAGCATTGCCACTTGGATGATGAGGAACAATCGAGGAGACAAATGAGCTCCCAGCTCCTGGACCGGACCTATGAGGTAGAGGAATGCATATTTAGTAATCAAATGATGAGAAGCTTGCATAAAAAAATAAAAATAAAAAGATGAAAAGGTTCACACCAACAAATTATTGTAACAAAATGTGTCGTCTATGATGACATGAAAAACACAAAATTGCCCGTGGAATGTTAGATAAAATAGAGAAGACAATATCTTCACATTCTAATAATGCAAACAGAATTATGTACAATGATGTACTATAACCAATGCTGCATTCCACCCATGACAAAACAATATACGATTCCTTTGTTCCATCAAAACAATGCCAAGGAAAAGGAGTAATAATGCATGAACTCAAAGAGTTTTATAGATTAGATCCTTACCCATGGCCAACAATAAAAGGATGCGGAAAACCTCTGGACCTAGTTAAGGCATCAGATTCACTATGGCTAGATCTCTGTGTTGCAGGTGTAACTGAAACCGGATCAGCACCATTAATATGACTGCTGGATGAGGGGAAAACAGGGGCATGATGGCCCCAACTATGGTGTTGGTTATTGATGGCAGAGAAGGTCTGAGGATCAAATATCTCATTGTGTCCAGGAAGGCCATTCCAATGATGACTGAGGTTAGGATCATCAACACTGTCGGCAGAGTTTGAGGATGCAGAAGGAATTGGCCTGAAGTATGCAACATAAGAATGAGCTGCTGCTGCTGCTGCTGCATGTTCAGCAAAGACGGCATGGTGTCCCGGAAGGCCATTATCTGCATCAAAAGAGAAGTTTGATACCTCCATTCGAATCATGGATGCAACATAGAAATTATGATCAGGAAACTAATAGACACAGAAACACTTACATGTGGTTGATGGAAACTCTATTTCCCTGAAAGACATAAAAGCACCAACATGTCAAAGACAATAAGAATTGATGCAGTAATGAAATACACCAGGTGTTGAGCAAACAGTATGAAAAAAGACTCCTAATTACGAAAAATGCTTTCAGATTCCTTCTTGCTTCCAGGTGACCGGCGTGTCCATGATGCAGCATCTCACTTGGAATCATAATCTGGTTGACTTTAACGAATGGTCACCAGAGAATAATTATTATAACAAATTAATTTTGATGGCTCAGACAGGCTAATAATGGACACCAAAAGGAAATGTTTTGTTGGTGTTGTTTCTCATCTTGGTAAGATTTCTATAACAGCAGCAGAATGTTGAGCCTCGAGAGATGGACTCAGGCAGGCTTGTTTAGGTTATAACTGATCGTGTCAAGAATTATCCTTGTTGGCAACTATGTACTTAATGCAATAGACATTAGCATGTTGAGGATGCTAAAATTGGACATCTTTTATCAGATGTTCATGGAATGGTTTATGCTTTAGCAGACCCTAAGAATTATAGAGAAGGTATTGAGGTCATAAAAGCAAATTTTTCATGACATTTATCACAACTGGTTCACAACTGTATCCTAACACTAAAAGAAAGTTTGGCATTCTGTATCCAACACTTTCCACTAATTAGCATTGCCTTGACGTATTTACTTAACCTTCAAATAATCAATGGCTGTTTAAGTTCTTTAACTAACTAATCAAAAGCAGAAAGTTCTTCACCAAAAAAAGAAAAAAAAATCAAAGCATCTTAAAAGTTCAGTATTTGGATAGCATATTGAGTTATAATGGAATAGATACCAAAAGATAAAGCAGTGACGGTGGTGGATTGTAAGTTATGTCTAATGGTAGGTACAGCAATACTAACGTTGGCGGCAGCAGCAATGATAGTAGTAATGGGATGGTGATGATATATGGCGTTCAAGGAGGCAGAGTGATGACAGTGGAAGTGGTAAGGTGTTATTCTAGTCGTTGTGGTTGTAGCATATTCAATCTGAGGCCTAAGAATCCCCATATTTTCATATTCAAAAGAAAGATTCCAAACAAGACACTTAAAAATCCTTAACCAAAAAACAGTCTTCCGAAATTCAAGCATGCCAAAGAAGATATGTAAGACGAAATCCACAACCTCCAAGAACGCCCATCAAATGATTGCAAGCATACAAGTCCCAAACAAGACACTTTTCATAACAACTACTTTCACAAGTAGAGCATTCATTAAAAGAGAAGATAATTTTGTAGCTTAATATTATGAGTGCATGTTCTCAGAAAATATGTGATATATGAACCAAATAACAGATATATTGCTTACTCAAAAGATGAGCGGAGTCGCGCCAATCTACCAAATGGACACCAGTGAACTCTAAATGGCTGCAAAAACCATAGAACAAAATTATAAATGTCTTAAGATTATAGAAATGGTACATATCATGAGCATCTTTTATGAAACACAAACAATGACATAACAACTAATGCTCTATATAATGTCTTTCTATATTGTCTGAGCCCTTCTAAAAATATAAATGAAAAGACGGTCATTTCAGAATTCACCATGATTCTGGACTTAGTTGCACAAACTGATTACATTGAAGATTGTATAAAATTGAAGAGAGCAAGTATAAGTAACTTTGTTTTACCATTTCTGCATAACTTAGATCATATGGATCCTCGTCAGGAATCCAATCTTCCATGCTGAACTCTGGCAATGAACAAGTTGAGCCATTTGCAAATAACCATCGACCCTTCTCTACCTTTCGGCAATTAGGGCATTGCATTGCTCCCTTCATATTAAATGCTGAACCAATACAATCTACATGATAGGTGATGCAGCGTAAAAACACATAAATTAGATTCATGTCTGAATATCATGTAAAATTTTTGACAGATCAAAGAGGAAAGTTAAAGGTGTAAATGCATGATGTAAGTGAATAGTATAGATGCATCAAGATAAGGATTGTATCTTCACTGCATAAGAATAACAGTCGAAAAGCCTATGGGGAGAAAGCAAATATATGAATGGGATTCGAAATGAATACAGACTCAAATCATTAGATCATGCAATTCATCAATAATCTACATTGAAGAAACTACAACCCATCCCTAAAGTGCCCTTGCCCTTGCATGCACATAATACTTATCCTGTAAACTCATTTATCCCAAAATGTTCTTGACAGAGAATGATTTCAAAATTCCAAAACATATTTATCTTAAACCCTATAAATCATCATAGGTCTAGTCGCTGATCGCGGTAGCACATGACTGGATTGTGAGAGATAACTTTCTCTCGCCGGTTAATAAACCAAACTTTACACAAACCCTCCCAACTGCTAAGTCAATGTTTTCTTGCCTTACCATTCATCCATCTCATCCTAAGCCTAACAATTTCAATCCTTCCATCATCAATCGTTCCTTGACTATTCAAAATTGTACCACAATCATCTTAAACGCAAAGCCCTCTATTGTAACCTCTGTAGATGATACGTGCACCACAATTACTTGCCATTCATGAACATGACCAAATAGTCAAGCAAGCAATAGCCATTAAGATCTCACTCATATCTTCATCCGATCACAGTTATACTAAAAATTGCATGTTTTTCCCACTGGATTTCTACATCTAAGCTACAATTCCCCATAGTTATTACTTCATGTTAGGAGCCAGTTAAAATTCTAGGATGATGCCTAGAAAAAATCAGAAACAAGACCAGAACAGGTCAGCAAAGGGCTAAATTTGCAAATTTCAGGAAAAAAAAAATGAACTTCTAGTGCTTAACACATACCAAATCCTGTCTTGACTACAATCCCAAAACAAAGTGAAGCTGGGAGGGGGAAAATGCAGAAACCCAGTAAACAAATTTGAACCAAATTCAACAACTTCAGTCAAAAAAGCAAGCTTTTTTCAACAACCCAGAAGAAGAAAATAAAATGGGAACATGAAAAAGACAAGAAAAAGAGAAGATTTTTGAGATACCCAGATGAAATTCATGGCCGCATTGGAGCTTGGCCCTCGATCGCTCCCCATCGTCGGAGACCAAATCAAGGCAAATCGAGCACAAAACCCCAGAATCAGAAGATGGAGGTTCCAGTCCCGGACCTCAATCAACCTCACCATCATCGCCATCCGTTAGATGATGCTGATGATGATTAGTGCCTTTGGAGCCCACCATTTCTTCTTCTTTCTCAACCAATCAAAACCTATAAAAAATTTATAATCCGAGCAAAAAATCTGAGAAAACTCTCTTTTTCTTTTTCTAACCTCCCGAGTCTATCTTTCTCCGACTTGTCTGATTACGTCGTTCGAACCATGCCATCGCCGGTATCTATGGCCTCTGGCCCATCTTCGATTAAGCGGAGGACGTAATAATCGAACTCATACGGCATCAACGACAGCAAGATTAGTGGTGCAAATGCAAGCTTTTACGGAATCGAAGTCGTGCTAAATAGATCGGGCCCGTGGAAGATGGCCTGAAACTTGAGCTTGACCGGAGCAGTGCATATCGGGCAACTGGGGAAGCCGGAGATGAAGAATGAAATCTTGGAATCATTGGGTGAACTGGGTTCTGTTTGGTTGATGAGAAAATTTGTTAATTGAAGTTCTGATTTTTATGTGTGCAATAAGAAAAATTGCTTTTGTTTTATTTTGGAAAATGATGTTGAGGAAGAAGAGGGGGGAGCTGATATGGATTTTTTTCTCATTTTTCGTCCGATACGTCAGGGTCTGTTAATATTTAACGGACGGACGGATGAAAGTTACACAATAATTATGATTCTACGTATGAAAGGGACATTCATTTTAATCTACG
>JAYMTT010000125.1:0-18791 GCA_036898025.1 Hypseocharis bilobata
GACCCGGCGGTGACGCAACAGCCCCCACCCAAAGCGTCCGCTGCTCCCGTGGGGAGCGGCAGGGCTGTTGCAGTACCGGCTGACCATGTATCGGTTGCGGCGGCGTCTGCTTAGAAGACGCACGCCATTGTGGTAGCGGTGGCTACAGCACATGCGGCAGTGGAGGTGGCTCGGCTCACTAGGCCTTCTAATGATGCCAGGGACAACTATGCTGCCGTTGTTATTCAGACAGCGTTCAGAGGTTATCTGGTACGTCAAAATTTAGATCAACTTGCTCAGAAAACAGAGAAATTTTAAAATTTTTGCTAATTCGTAGTTTTATTTAAATCTATTGACTCAAACTTCTTGTTAGTCTAAGAATTTGACAGAATGTAAGGCACTACCTATTTTAACAACCAAAATAGACCATAAATTGCATGATTTTCAATAAATCTGTGGAATGCCCAGAAATGGGATGATAAATTTGTTATGATTTTTGTGTTTTGCTTGGTGTATTGGTTTAGTGAGGAGGAATTGACTGGGTTAATTCGTGTTTCTATGAAGGCGAGAAGAGCGCTTCGAGCCCTTAAAGGGCTAGTAAAATTGCAAGCTTTGGTGAGGGGTCACAATGTGAGAAAGCAAGCAAAAATGACCCTCAAATGCATGCAAGCTCTGGTGAGAGTGCAGGCTCGCGTGCTGGATCAACGCATGAGACTATCCCATGAAGGAAGCCGAAAATCCGCATTCAGCGACACAGCAAGCATATGGGAGTCGCGGTATCTTCAAGACATTTCGGATAGAAAATCGATTGTGAGTTGATTTTTACTCAAAAGGCATTGCCTATTTAGGAAGTTCCTAGTAATTATCTTGCTTTTGAGTGAAAATGATATCAAAAGGATAGTAATTATTGCCTTTAGATCGAATAGTACTTGCTAAGTTCATAATTGTTGTGAATTGATGCTAAAAGAAGGTTTTGAATTTTAAAGTATTTTCAATGGCATTTGTGTATCACAGTCGCAGTCTAGAGAGGGAAGTAGCATTGCGGATGATTGGGATGAGCGGCCACACACAATTGAGGAAGTGAAAGCTATGTTGCAACACCGGAAAGACGCTGCATTGAAGCGTGAGAATACCTTATCTCATGCCTTCTCTCAACAGGTTTGTGCACTTCTCTTCTCATACTATGTATTTGGTATGCCTATGTTTGATCGTTCTTACTATGTATCCACAATGTCCCTTTGAAGATATGGAGATCGGGTAGGAGCCCTTCGATGGGCAATGAGGACGAGTTTGAAGAGAGACCAAAATGGCTTGATCGGTGGATGGCTACGAAGCCATGGGAGAATAGAGGAAGAACTTCAACTGATCAAAGAGACCCCATAAAAACCGTAGAAATGGACACCGCGCAACCTTACTCATATTTGGCACCTAATTTCAGAAGAACAAACCAAAACCAGCACCAAAACCAAAGACCCAGTTCCCCACTTCACCATAGAACCCACCAAAACCCACCTTTCCACCATTCTCCCGTCACACCCTCTCCGCCCAAATCTCGGCCCCTACAAGTCCGGTCTGCAAGCCCTCGTTGTGGAAGAGAAGACAGAAGTGACAGAAGCTTGCACACATCCCAAACGCCGAGCTTAAGATCCAATTACTATTACAACCACAATATGGTTCCTCAACATCAACACGCGAGGGGCTCAACCAGTGGTAGTAGCACTGGTGGTGCTGCATTGCCCAATTACATGGCAGCAACCGAGTCTGCCAAGGCTAGGGTCCGCTCCCAGAGCGCGCCAAGGCAGAGGCCATCAACACCGGAGAGGGAAAGGTCTGGTTCAGCGGCCAAGAAACGCCTATCCTTCCCAGCCCCAGACCCGTACGGTGTGGGAATGGGATATGGAGGTTATGGGCATAGCTTGAGGAGTCCAAGCTTCAAGAGTGTGACCAATTCACATTTCGGAGCGGAACAACAGTCCATTTATTCTTCTTGCTACACAGAGAGCATCGGTGGCGAGATCTCTCCTTCTTCAACTAGTGACCTTAGGAGGTGGTTGAGGTGATTTAATGGCAAAAGGTAGTGATGAGTACTGATGACAGTGTGTGTTAACAAGTTTTCAGTTTCACTTCATTTGGATATTGTGAGTTAGAGGTAGATAGGATGTAATGAATCTGATGTTAGTTGAGAATTTGGGTAGGTAGGTAAATAACTCTAGTGTTTCTATTTTCTTCTCTCTCTCTCTCTTCTTTTTTCCCCATATTTTTTCTTACTTGTAAGTGAGGCTCACGTGGTGACCCTCCTCACTTGAATCTTGTTTTCACATAGTTGTTGTTGATAACCAGCTGAGTGATCTGTTTGACTGTTGTGAAATCATTTGGTATTTTTGTCCTCCCATTTTATGGCAATCTCATGAGAAATTTGAAAAACATATATATATAGTATAAATATTGGAATAGGTTACTCTACAGTTTCATAACCGGAATCTCAAGTTGCCTACACTTGCATCCCCCATTTCATGCCCTTTACACGCACTGGTCAATCTTCTAAGAAATTCTTATGTTGGATACACTTGCATCCGTCATTTCACGCCCTTTACACTCGCATTTGTCAATCTTCTTAGAAATTCTTATGTTGCATACACTTGCATCAGCGCAGCAGCTCTTAACGTCGGATTTGCAATGTTGCCATTTATCAAAACAGTTCTGCAAGAATTAATATACTATGTATTTCTCATGTCAGTTTTTTTTTTAATGAAAAGATAGAATATATACATTATTTACAAAAAGTTCACCATAGGGTAGTCATCACATATGTTAGATAGTCACTTAATTACAATGATGACTCACAAATTATGTCTTCACGATTACTGCATGCTGCGATCACCCGTCTAACACGATTTTCGCATGTTATAGCCAATATGTGAGACTTGCAACTCATGCGACTCAAACCTTAAACCTACAAGTTCCAAGACCTTAACCCTAACCGCTTGACCAATGTCTCAATGACCGATCTTTAATTGTTAAGTCAATTTGTCTATTGTTTAATTATCATATGATATAATAGTGTATATAATTAGTTATTTATTTCTTCGATCAATCTTATAATTGGAATTAGACCCTATAATGTTGCTTGTCCCAACAAACAAGTATCATACATAACTCTTTATAGTCAAATGGCTCTAATTTACTAATCACCTTTCATTGTCCAACGATTAACAATTAGTTCAATCAATGTAACCCCTATGCCAATCCTACAACAACATTCTAACTAAATCTTTTTTTTTATATAAGAAAAAAAACATTCTAACTAAATCTTGGTATAGAGTAGAAACCGCAACACCTCACTTTTCATTCTTTTTTTATTCAATTTAACATTTTTTTTATATTTAGTTGTTTGAGATTTTTAGAGTACACGATTGTAAATAATTTCTTAACGTTTCCAAATCTCTTTCACTGTAAAACATAAATAAAAATCAAAATCACATTCATAATTCATAATAGTCACAAAATGATCTCCTAATCAAATCAATGGAAAAACAACATGATTTATTACTATGATTAACTGAATTAAGTTTTAAAATATATACCTTCTGAGGCTTTTTATGCCATCCCTTAATAAAATAAATATTAACTAAAATTAACCACCGTCTTCTAAATAATTCTCCTATTTAGGCAAAATGCTTGCCCATAAACATGGGAGAGATCTAACTAAATTTAGCTGAAATGTCACTTCTCCTCTGATAACCCTAATCTCAAGGTCAAATCAAATACCCCCCTCTCTCTCTCTCTTCTTCTCTCTCTAGACCCAACACGGTTTTGACTAAATTTTTTGTAATTTAAAAAAAATATATTTTGAAGTAGTAATTAATTTATTTTTATGATATTTTAATTTTCTGAGAAAACGAAAATAGATCGGACTATCCACCAATGAAAAAGCTCACACAAACAACAAAGAAAAAAAGTACTACAACAACAAAACACACAAAACAAAACACACTTTCTCTCTCTTCTCATTTTTCTCTGTCCCTCTCTCTTGATCCATGGGAGAGAAAGCTCCGTACCCAGAGACCCAATTCGATTCTACAATCTCAATTCAAATCGCGAGTTGAATTTTCTCGCAAAAAAAACCCAATTGGTACAATCCAATGCGGTATCTGAGAAGACCCCAAAAGAGCAAAGATTTGAACAAGAGGACGAGGAGGAGCAGCAGATCTCAATTTGGGTGTGGACGGTGGGTTTGGGCGTGCGAGTGCGGATCTGATGGTGGGTATTGCGAGACCAGTGTGCGCGCAGGTTGGTTTAGCCAGGTGGGTCTGTTCTTGTGCTAGGGTTGTTGTTGTTGGAAGCAACGACCTGGGGCTGCATAGACGACGATGCAGCTTCATTTCTCGCCTAGCATGAGAAGCATCACGATATCGAGCAGCAATGGGTTTATTGACTTGATGAAGATCAAGGTCGCAGCTCGCCACATCTCTTACCGAACTCTTTTCCATACTATTCTCATCCTCGCTTTCTTGTTGCCCTTTGTCTTCATTCTCACCGCTGTCGTTACTCTTGAAGGTGTCAACAAGTGCTCCTCATTTGGTACCTTCTAATTTTTATCCCTTTTATGTTATGCATTTCAATTTTTTTCTTTCTGGATGTAATTGTATTTGTTTTGATTGTGATTGAACTGTATAGATCTTGCTTTGATGTGGGTTATGTAGATATATGCGTTAGCTATAATTATCTGATTGATTTGTGCAGCTGAATGAATCAGATTGGATGATTAATGGGTTTGACTTGGTTTTTATTGAATTCGGGTTATTGGGTTCTGATGTGGGATGAATGGTTGTTATAATTTGAATCTTCGTGTTGGCAGTTTATGTAGTTGTTCGTGTCTGTGACGGATCCGAATCGAATGAATGTTTTGTGGGTTTCCCTTGGGTTGATATGGTTGAATCTGAATCCGAGTCAATGCTTGTCACGGGCAATAAATGATTGGGTGTATGTTTCTAAACTAGTTTATGTTACTATTTAATAAATTTTCATTGAAATGTTTATGATTTCATTCAGAATTCTCTGGTTTGGTATTTAGAATGTAACTGTCAGATTTTTGTTTCAGTTAGCCTTTTGATAATCGTTGGATTATTGTCTGTATTATTTTCTGTTCAGATTTAATTATGGTTTAAGCCCTACCATAGGACGATTTAAGTGCTCAATTAGCCAAAGCTAGAATCTGTTTGATTCCAACTAGGTTGAGTCAAGTGCACATGTGTTATCTGTTAACTGATATAATGTGGAACCTAACTCTCATGATAGCTTCTTGCCATATCTTAGTGTGTTCATATGTTGAATCCATAGTTTGGTTCTTGATTTTCTCCTCTGTTTCAGATTGTTTAGGTAGGCGGTTAGGACCGCGGCTCCTTGGGAGGGTTGATGATTCAGGGGTAAGTAATATTTTCCTCTTCACGCTGTAAACTTCTGCCCTAAATAATTTATGCTCATGATCACTCCATTTTTTTTTATCTTTTTCTTCGTTTAGTCAGCAAAGTATTTATGCTGTTAATCTAAGCTTAGAACTGCTTTTTGTGGTGGTGATGGTGCAGCAGAGACTGGTTAGAGACTTTTACAAGATTCTAAATCAAGTCAACACTGAGGAAATCCCAGATGGTCTAAAGCTGCCGGATACATTTAGTCAACTTGTTTCTGAAATGAAGAACAACCAGTATGATGCAAGGACATTTGCTTTCAAGTTAAGGGCAATGGTATGTTGCATTCCAGAATATATTCTTGCATATATGTAGTAATTACTTTTGGGAAGGGGGCGAGAGTTGCTTCTAAACTAAGGTCCTTCTGTAATGATTTTTAATCTTTCTGTACTTTTTCGTTTTGGCATTGCACTCATTAAATTATTGAATACATAGCTAGTATCAGTTAGGTCCTAATCCTTTTCAAAAGTAGATTTAACTAAGAACTAGTGCCTCTTAGTTCCTGTCAGTAATATTCTACCTGGTATATTCTACGGAACCATTGATCTGCTCTGGTGGTATATTATCTACCCTTCTAATAGAATTTAATGATTATTGGACGATTTCTATGTTTCAAATCAAAATAAAATGCATATGTTTTTCATGTTAGGCTGGAATATATATGATTCACTACTGGTTTGCATGCTTCAATTCTCAAAACAAAAACAAAAAAGGAAAAGAAGAAGAGGAAACTGATTTAAGCAAAATGTAAGCTCTATTTTTGGCCTACATATAATTTTCCAAATTGGAAGGTAAAGGGAAACAGAAAAGCCATTAATTTTTTAATGTATGCTTTACTTATTTCATTTTGAAGGAGGCTACCATTGCAAATATTTCTAATAAGCTCATTTTGCTGCATGTTTGAAACTCTGATATATAAGGATTTAAAATGATGTCTTGAATAATGGGGAAGAAACTTAAGACCATTTTGAGTTTATTGGAAGTAGTTTATTAGAAATTCAATAGAAAGAAGAGATAACGGATGTAAACAAACTGAGCTTTATTAGAAAGGGATCTTTGGAGGATTTCAGAATTGATCCATCATTATAGATGAATAAAGTCATCCATGTTCTATCAGACTTTGAAATATTCAATCACAAAAAATTGTAATTGTCTCGATATAAATCAAAGCCCTATGAAGCTTCATAGTAGGAAGCATAATGTTGACATAAGTTAGAATATTCTTGAAACTTCCTTTCCACTTTGATTAGTACATGCTTTTTAGTCACGGCATGCATAGAGGCCCAGCTGAGAACATATCTATGCTTCTGTGTTTATATATGCTCTGCAAACCCATTGAACTTGTGGTTGAAACCAAGGTTGGGCAATTAGCTTCTAGTGTAGACTAAGTAAAAAGATTTGCTACTTAGCTTCCACTTAGGACATGCTTCTCTGTTTTAGTGGCACAGTTGAGCATTCAATCTGTGCTCGTACATTTTGTGAGCCTGTCAAGACTATAGTGGAAAGTGAGATGACCTCATCAACTTCTTTTCTTGGTGAATCTTGTGGTTGAATTTGAATGGAAGCTTGCGAGGTCGATGTATTGTCTGTTATTCTGTGATTGGAGATTCTTAAAGTCATATTTGTTTGACCAATTTTTGTGTTTCTAAATTTCTGGGTTGATTTTTCTGATGCTTCTTGTTTTTCCTCCTGAAAATACCTTTTTGTAAACTCTCGGGGGTCCAATAGTTTGGTTACTATGATTGTAGCTCTCATCCTGTCCACAGCAACTACTGACAAGAAAAAAAAGATGATGAAGGTGGACTTGATGCAACTCTTGAAACGAAGAGGCTTTACCAGTATAGTTTGTAACTTCTTTTGTTCCATGCCCAGTCTACCTATGATGATCTCCTGCATGCAATCTGAATATCTCCTTTTTCCTATTGCTATAGCATTCTCTTAGTCTTCATTTGCTTTCTAAGCATGTACATTTTTCTGGTTCAAGTCTAATGGAATTTGGTTCCTGCTCTCATTCACCCCCACCACACACACACACACACACAGACACATACACACACGCCGCCGCCACCACTTTTTTCTAATTTAGATGCTCTTCAGGAAGATAGATTCTGATTAACCTTTTAAGAGTTACTAAGTCATCCTAAATTAGAGCATTAATGTTCGTAGCGTAGCTTTCCACCTTCTGTTAATGCCACCATCCTCTGCTTGATCCTTTATATGTCATCTTTGATGCCTTCAGTGTTTTAAAAAATTCTATCTTTTCTTTCCTTTGCTCTTGCTTGCATATTCCGTTCTGACTACATTACGTAGGACAATTCTCCCAGGCACTAGTAATTTTGACATAGCTGATTTTCATGTTATCATCCTCTGCTTGATCTTTTATATGTTAAATTTGATGCATATATCATTTCCAAAGTTTTTCTTTTCTTTCCTCCACCCTTGCTTCTATATGTCGTTTTCAATACATGATTTCTCGCAGAAGATGTGTTAACACAAAGCCTTTCTTCACCTTGTTTATACCACTTCTTTGGGCTGTTTGTAATGTCCGCCTTTATGAACTTAGATTATCAACAAAAAGCACAAAATTATTATGCCTTTTTATGTAGAAGTTGATTTCATATTTGCTAGTTTCATGAAACTAATCTTTGTTCTAACGTGCTCAGTCACAAAAGAGTTTCCGAAAGTATAATAAATATCACAAACACACTCATGGAAAGATGTTTACTTGTTTAAAGTGGTTTTTGAATTTCGCTATACTACATAAAGTCCATTTGTGGGATAGGCTTACGATAGTCAATCTTTTGTGGGATAGGGTTGTTTTCCTTGCACCTCTTTGGGCCACTACTTCAGGTTTATTTAGGGGTATATCTTTAGTAGATATTCAAAGGGATTGGAGGGTTGTTTTGATGTAGTCTTTTTTTGTTTGTGTTTCTTTTTGTTGAGGACATCTTGTCCTCGTCTATGTACTTCTTTTCTATCTTATTAATATGTATATTCTTTTATCTAAAAAAGTAAAATCCATCTGGAGTGTCTATATTATTCAAGAATACCCTTTGATACTCTCAATGCAATTTCATGTTGTGTACAATTATCTATGAATGGTCCATACATAAAGTCTCTTTGGATTATTCAAGGAAATTAATTTAGATGGTTGCACATTTGCTATCTCTGTAAAATTGCATTTGGAGTTCCTATCTGTTTGTATTATGGTGTACATGTTAGTTGAGTTCTAATACAGCTGATATACTAAATCATATTGGGTTGTGGAGAGGCTAACAGTAGGAATCTGTGCTTGATTTTTTGAGATTGATTTGATAATGGCATGAAAGATAAAATGTGGGAGAAATGATGTATTGGACCTCGAAGATACCTTTGTCAGTGGATATAGATATATAAAGTTATATTCACTATTTTATTGTAGTGCCAATGGTGTCTTTGACCCTCAAGTCTCTTGTAGGATGCGTTTCTATATTAATTTTTCCTCCTTTTTTTGTTTTTTGTTTATGTACATTTTATTCTTATTGGTATCTACAAGGAGGCTTTCAGAAACTACCTTTTATATATATTCAGCATGCTTGGTTTCATCTATTATAATCTTCTTTTCAACTTTCTTTGTATGGTGACAGATGGAGAAACTTGAAAGGGAAATTAGGGAGTCTAAATTTGCAGAACTAATGAACAAACATTTTGCTGCAAGTTCCATTCCGAAAGGCATCCACTGCCTCGCTCTGCGTTTGACTGATGAATATTCCTCTAATGCTCATGCACGCAAACAGTTACCTTCTCCGGAGTTGCTTCCTGTGCTCTCTGACAACTCCTACCACCACTTTATTCTGTCAACTGATAACATTTTGGCTGCTTCAGTAGTTGTCAATTCTGCTATCCAGTCATCTTTAAACCCTGAAAAGATAGTTTTCCATGTCATTACTGACAAGAAAACTTACGCGGGTATGCACTCATGGTTTGCACTGAACCCTGCTTCCCCTGCTATTGTTGAAGTGAAAGGCATTCATCAGTTTGACTGGTTGACAAGGGAGAATGTTCCGGTGCTTGAAGCTGTTGAAAACCATAATGGGATCAGGAATTACTACCATGGGAACCATGTTGCAGGGGCCAATCTCAGTGATACAACTCCGAGGACATTTGCTTCAAAATTGCAATCTAGAAGTCCAAAATACATTTCCTTGCTCAACCATCTACGAATATATATACCGGAGGTAATTGGATGTGATATGAGACATTCATTTTGTTCAATTTGATACCTGGAATTTTATAAGCTTTCTATTTCACTAAAGAAGAATATGGAAAAGGAATAAAAAGTAAAGAAGAATAGTATGGAAGAATACACACACACACACACGCATATATATATGTACTTCATCTGCTCCATGTTTATGAATATAGGACAAGAAATATCTGTCACTCTCATCCCTGACAAACATGTTTGATTTTCAGGTTTAAGAATTTCATCTTCTAGAGTGATGAAATCCTAGTGTATGATGAAATCCCAGTCTCTTAATTGTGTCATCACTATCCTGCTAGCCGAACAAATTCAAAATATTTGGTATAATGAATTTCAGTCTTAGTTTGGGGTTGGTATAGGCATCAATATAAAATTTGTATAGGCAGGGATAGTGATGGAGTGGCCTTCTCCTGAATTTGTTTACATGGGATAGTTTGGGGTTGCTATAGGCATCAATATGAAATTGTGTCATCACTATTCTGCTAGCAGTACCCTCTCTGTATTAGATGGTTTATGTCAAATAAAATGGGAAGATGTTTGTGGGAAGAAGTCATGGTCCTCATGGAGCATTGGTACATCTTTACATGCTTGTTTAGTTAGAGGAGGAAAAGGAAGTTTGATTAACTCAGTACATTTATAATGGTTACGGAGAATTAGGACTTGCTTTGTGTTTCTGATTATGTAGGTGGGGAGTATCAGATCATTACCCATCAATTAGGTTTCAGGGTCCTGCCTAGTAATCGTCCATCAGTATTATTTGCACACTAACATGGGTAGTTACTGTATTGTGTTTTAGTTCTTGTTACAATTCTTTCTTGTTCTTTCTGGAAATAGTTATACTGACTGTATGTTGAACAGCTCTTTCCAAGCCTTGACAAGGTCGTCTTCTTAGATGATGATATCGTGATTCAGAGAGATCTTTCTCCACTTTTTGAAATTGACCTTGGGGGAAAGGTTAATGGAGCTGTAGAAACTTGTAAAGGTGATGATGAGTGGGTAATGTCTAAGCGATTCAGGAACTACTTCAATTTTTCTCATCCCCTCATCTCAAAGAATTTGGATCCAGATGAATGTGCATGGGCTTATGGAATGAATATATTTGATCTTCGTGCATGGAGGAACACAAACATAAGAGAAACTTATCACTCCTGGCTGAAAGAGGTAATATCCAAATACTAAGTTTTGGTTTGTTTATAACTAGGAATGAGAAACAGCAGAAAATATTGAATTTGGGAAACAGAATAGTTTCCTATTTTGCATGAGTTCCATTCCCATGTCTTTTAATCTAAATTGAATTTCATGACTAGCATTCCTGCATTTATCAAAACTTTCACAAGCTATTTCTATAACATTGTCATGAAATAATTCTTGGGGTCATGGCCTTGTTGGTGGTTAATATTGTTAATATTTAGGGAACTGTTACTATCAGTTCTATTACGTAAAATTAATGTACTGTTACTCCCATTAAATGTGCATATTCACTTATTCTTTAAAGACAAACTAACTCCTTTTTATTTCCTAGGTTTTGGATTAATGAAGTACTCGTTTGCTTTTGAAATGGTTCGAGTCAGTAATATTTTAGGGTTATTTTTTTTAATTTAGTTCAGTTCTTTTTTATTAGAACTTTCTATGGATGACAAGCAATGGAATCTTTAAATCCAATGAGGATTGAAATTGTAATCAATACTGAAGTTCTTGAGTTGGTTCATCTATTCTGAGTTTATTGTGTCTTGTTTTGATTAGATGAATTACATATAATTCTTCATAAATCACATTTTATGTTGCCAATTCTTTTCTTCTCAGAATTGTGATTTGTTCTGTTGCAGAATCTTAAATCAAACCTGACAATGTGGAAGCTTGGAACACTACCTCCTGCTTTGATTGCATTTAGAGGTCATGTTCATCCAATTGACCCATCTTGGCACATGCTTGGCCTAGGCTACCAAAATAATACCAAAATTGAGAATGTGAAAAAGGCTGCAGTTATCCACTACAATGGCCAGTCAAAACCATGGCTACAGATTGGCTTTGAGCATCTCCGGCCATTCTGGACCAAGTATGTCAACTATTCCAACGATTTTGTAAGGAACTGCCACATCTTGGAGTCGTAGTCGTTCAACTAGTGGAGCTAAGAACAAAGAGATGGGACAGGGAAAAGATACATGTAATATGGGGTCCACGTGAAAATTTTCTTTTGCAGCTCAAAATTTCTCCTGATCCCTCTGAGAAAGACAAGCAGAAAATTGGCCCAAAGGGTGATATTTTCCAGGTCCTGATTCACCTTAGCCCCCTCAAAACTTTTCCCAGGGAGATCCCGCATCACTAGCACAGGCATGAGATTCATTCTTTCAATCTGTAACATAGCAATCCATCGTTTATTTTTTTGGTTGGAAAAAAGGACACTATTATTGGTCTTCCTATGGGGAATCTTGCCTGATTTTTTAGCGCATAGTCGGGAATAAAGTGCATACACAAGATAAGAAGTGCCTATGTCTATGCCATCCATACTGATCAATGCAGTAAAGAAGAAGGTTAGGGCAGGTCTTCTGTGAGGCTCCCCTTTTAGCCAAAAAATCTGTTTTTTGTTTTTATTTTTCCCTTTTTTCTTCACTTGTTTTGATTTTTGTTGGTCGCCCCATTTTCACCTCCTCAATTTGACATCATTATGTTGATTTTTAGAAGTAGGTCATGGAGATTGCTCTGTTACAGGTCCCATTGAATTGGGGAACTGTTCTTTAGGTTATATAGCGGTATTTGTTATGTATGATTCACGAGAAACATTTGAAATGTGCAGAAAATTCTTTTCAACAGACCATCATTTCTACTTATAATTATTTCTAAATACTACTGGTTTCTGTTTGAAGTTACATGGGTTATTATCCTTTCGTGTTTTGATATTTGTGAGTTTCATGGTAAAAGATCATTCACTCTGGGGATACAGATTGAACGGGCCTTCTTTATGCATCTTATAAATATGAAATCTTTTTTTTTTAGGTGAGAAATCTACATTGCACAATGCATCCTTTTGCTTTGGGGTTACATCTCCAAATATATATATGTACACACCCTTTGAAATTTGTAGGAAAAAAGAAAGAATCCGTCTTCTTTTTACTAACTAATCTTTATTAGCAATGCTCCTATAAAAAAGATTCTTATTGATGGAATTTGACTAAGTTGGTGATGACAAGAAACCCATTAAGAGAATAACTGTAATCTTTTGAGCACTCAAAAACTCTGAAGAGGAGATATAGTTATTCTGATCTTTCAAGGTGGAGGTCCTTATGCTTAATACAAACAAGTCCTAAGTGACCACATTTGATTAGACATTTCTGGCATTTAGCTATTCCCACACATCACCATTTTCTCAATAATTTAATTGGGTGATTAGACATTGATTAGCTCAATTAGTTGCATTACTAAGCTAAATTAATTGATTCTTCCAATGTTAAATGGAGAATCTAAAAAGGTTCTTTGGACGTCTCACCTACATTACCAGAATGAAATTAGTATATTGGACATGACCCTAATTTACGTATATATTAAGATAGTTTTTGAATTAGTTTATATGAGAATGAAGATCACTCAAATTGTGTGCTTACTGTTTAAATTGAAAATAATATATTCAACTTCTTTTTTTCACCTCATTCACATTCTATTAGTCTAATTTTATTTCCTTTTAGAAAAAGAGGAACAAGATTTTCATTCTCATTCATTTTTCCTTCAAATTGTACGTAAATATCTTAAAACAAAGATCATTTAAAACATAATTTCTTATCTGAATTCCGATTCTCTTTGAAATATTCCAATAGCTGTATAATTTTTGTATAATAGGTTTCAGTCACATTTGGCTGGTGCTCTCCATTATTTGAATGGGTCCCACATCCTTTTAATTAGTGCTCACATGATCCACCATCTAATAAAAAGACTGTCTTGGATTGTTCCAACTTGTGCAAGTCCACAACCAACTCCGTAATCCCACTTGCCAAGTCTTTTCCTTCAATTTTTCTTTATCAAACAACTACACTATAATTTTTCTTTTTCATAACTTCAATTACACTTGAGGGAGAGGAAAGATAGTTCTTGCTTCTTAAAATCACAAAATTATTTTTGTAATTATATTACAATGAACTTGATTTTGATTTAATGCAATTTGAATAATAGTCTCTCATATGAATAAAAAAAACACATGACAATTGATCAAAATTTTTAGTTCAAAATATTGTTTTTGTTCTTTGAACGTAGTTCCAAATATTGTTCAATGAAACAATCATTTTCAAGATTATATAGTTCATGAACTTCCCATATGGTCAAGTCAAGACTCAAAACCAGCCCACACACTTTTACTTGAGGGATAATCAACTTTACATGCATAACACAAGGCAATTTTTTTTTTTAGTGTGTAACTGGTCATCAAAGAATGTGATTAATTAGTGGTGGGTCCATATTGATCAAGAAAATAAAGTAACGGCTATGATGTTGCGTAGACAAAAAGAATCTGCAAGTGAGAGAGGTACAAAGAGATGGGTTCCATTTTGCTTAATTAAGAGAAGGTTATTGTTTGAGACATTGGAAGTTAGCAAAGCGTCACAGTGTGTTGTGACAAATACTAATAAAAATGAAAAAAGAGAAGAAAAAAATTAAAAAAATCTGTCCATTTCTATAGCCTTCGGAGATTGGAAGGAGAAGGCAAGAAAATGGATGCATTGACCATAGATTTAGAAGACTTTGAAAACACCGAAACAGCCTCGTCTTTTGGGATTTATTATTTGATCTCTTCTTCTTCTTCTTCTACTCACTTTAATACTATCACTAATTAAACGCATCCACTCTTTCTTCTTCTTCTTCTTCTTCTTCTTCTTCTTCAGCTTGAATTTCTGAACCGCAAACTGTGAAAACCGAGCTCGACCCACATCATATTCTGAGCCAAGTAAGAGAACCCATGAAGCTTTTTTTGTATTTTTCTCAATTTCAATTTGTTTTTTGTAGTATTGATTTGGAGGCGATTTGAGGATTTTAGTTGATTTTGTGATTTGGAGGTGATTCTCTTGGAGGATTTGGTTGGTGGATTGTTAACTGAATCACAACCTGTTTGAGATTTTGATATGCATGTGTGTCTCTCTGCATGTTTTCTTGTACCATCGAAGTATTGGATTGGATTGTGAATTTGTGATGTACTGAGGATAGTATTGCTGATTTCATTGCTAAAACTTGGAATTGTGTTTGTATTTTCTCTTTTGAAATTTGCTTTTAATTGCAGTTTGTTGCATGTGGTTCTTAGTTGTTCAGTGGATTCAAGTGACACATTTGTATAACCTTCTTTTGTTTGTTTTTATTGAATTTTGCAGGAAGGCCCAAACAAGTATTTGGGAGAACTGATGATCTTTGTGAGGTGACAATTCAGATAAGGTTCTTGATTTCTGGAAGCGGGTTCAATTGGAGTTTGATCGTCTAGGAGAAGTTCCTAGACAAGATCTTGGGGATTGGGATTCTGAAAGTCTTTTGAGAGTGTTGTAGATGGCTGCTGTGCAAGACCAGTTAGAGATCAAGTTTCGATTGACTGATGGATCGGACATTGGTCCCAAGACCTTTCCTACCGCTACCAGTGTTATAACTCTGAAAGAGAGCATCCTTGCTCAATGGCCTAGAGGTTAGTTGGATAGTTAGAGTTAATTCCAAATACATGGGAGTAGGAAAGATATTATCCTTATTAGTAATTATAGATTCTGCTTGGGAATTTCTCTGGCAAGTACTTTATTTTGGGATGAACTTATACAGTGGGCACAAAATTATATTTATGTGGCAACTATAATTCCAATCCTCTTAAATGTATTTCTCATCCAGTTGAATGCATGAGCCTTTCCTTTGAAGAGAAGCTGACATAGTCACTGTAGTCCATCCATTAGGGTGGAGAAAATACATTACTTATAACCCTTGCCCGGTTGTTGACGGAACACTAAAATTGTTGCAGTATGTAAAATGCTACAACTAGTTTGCATGTCTACCTATAAGATACGGTTATGATGGTACAAAGGGTGAAAAGAGAAGCCAGAAGTAAAGGCTGATGATGGTAGCATGATATGGACTTACTTTAGATGCATTAAAAACACGATGATATAGTTTCATTTATTTGTGATATTTTCCAAGCAGGACATAAAAGTATATATCAATTAAGGAATATGTTTATATAGTTACTTTTTCTTTCCTTAATGGTTTACAATAATATTGTAAGTGTCTAATTATTTGTTGATGAGTATATTTAGTATTTGAATTTCTCTTTGAAGGTGTTAGCTAGCTTGTTGCTGGTGTCTTCAGGGATTGTACATTGTGTTAGAACTAAGAGGCTTGGGTAAAATCCTGTAATCATCAGGGTTACTGATTGGAGGATTATGAGTAGTACAAGGATACCTTTATCTTGTAACCCAATCATCGGAACAAAAAATAAGTCTTATATTGCACTATTTCGTTTTTCTTTGAGAATGGTTTCTCATTGACAGACAAATATAAGCCAGGAAATAGCCTTGTGATCTAGATAAACTATAACATCTATTGTTGTGGTATGATTACTATTGTATGATATCGCCAAAGTCAATGACCCCTGAATTAATAAAAGTTGAGGTCTAAGATGGCAATGCTCCTTAACTAGTTTACTTCTGTGCTTACTATATGTCAACAGACTGTTTGATATGATCTTTAAACACATTGTCTGTTTTACAGAGAAGGAGAATGGTCCAAGGACAGTGAAAGACGTCAAGTTAATAAGTGCAGGAAAAATATTGGAGAATAACAGAACATTGGGGGAATGCCAGAGCCCGTTATGTGATATCCCTGGTGGGGTTACGACTATGCATGTTGTTGTCCAACCACCATCTTTGGAGAAAGGTATAGCACTATCTGATAATGTTTGATTACAAGAACCTCTTGCTATGTTCTTTTGTGGGTAGAATTGTGGAGTAGGTTTTGTTTGATGGAGCTTCTTGAGCAGGTTTTTCAATTTTGCTTTGCCTGTTCGAAGTTTGTGTTTAGGATTCTGAGAAATCATGTCAATCTCTCTCTCTCCAAGCAACTTTATCTTATAATAATTTATATGCGCTGAGTCCTTAATAACTGTTATGCTAACTAGACCTTACTTCTTTGGCTCTTTCCTTGACACCTGAAGTTTGATAGGGTATTTATGCTTTTACCTACTTCTAATTATTATGTGCATGCTTCTATATTGGAACAGAAAAGAAAGCAACAAAGGAGTCAAAGCAGAACAAGTGCGGTTGTGTTATATTATAGTTTGCGGTCACAAGAGTGGGGATGACATAGTTTTGAGGTGTGGACTTAGTTACTTCACAATCCTTTTTCATTACTCATACTGTTGCTTTCTATGAAAAAATAACTTTATGGTGTCCTGCTCTTTTCCCTCGCAGATAAAAATGGTCGAACTGGTATAGATGATGAAGTCATCGAATTGAGAACTGACAAAAGGTGGTTGGCACTTGGCATCATGCTCATTCATGATAGGGTCATGTTTTGGTGCAGGTCTATGCATTCTTCTTATAGCTGTTACATTTCCATCCTACAATTTGTTCATGATCAAAGTTATCCTACTATGTTCTTATGCAATTATATCTCAGGACTCCGTCTTACCTTTCTCATATAATCCCAAATGATGTTATCAATTTGTCTTGTATAATATTGCTGGCTCCTCCTTGGTATTCCAATTCTCATTTTCATGGTTTTACCCAAGTGGAAACACTGATTCCTTGAAAGCTATCTATTGAGTTGATACAATGATTTTTACTTATTTACTTGATGGCACACCAAAAGGTTTTGATATTTTCTTCTTTTTTGGAGAAATGTACTAATCCGCTTCTCGATGTAATGTGGATACTGCAAGAGTTATGGCTTTTAGAGCACAAACTTTATATGAAGGGTTTTCTTGAACAACCTCAATACTTGTCTCTGAAATATAGTCTCTTATACTTGTTATATTCTGACGATAGTTGTGAGTTTCCATTCTTTCTTTTCAATCAGAATGCAGGGGCATGACATTTCCTTGTTTAAATTCTAACTGTTCACTGGCCACTGCTTACAATTCTAAATTTCCTGCCTAACTTTATTGATTGCCAACATTGTTGGTTGTTGACCTTCAATCCGTGCCTACATTTCACCCTGGATAGTTCCATTTTGACTGTAATAATGGATGGGACTGTCCGGAGCTTGATGCTGAATTCTGCCTAATTCTGATAATCTGATGAATAGTCATTTCCAGTTAGTCAAACGGGTTGTTTCTAGAATTTGAATTGTCAAGAGTTCGTAGTCCAGTTTGATTCAACATTAGTGACATCAAATGGTGAAAACCGAAAACCTTTTAGTTATAGACATTTGACTAACTCAAGTAAATGGTAAAAGTAGTTTTTGAGTGTATTCATTAGTCAGTGCATGACCAGGCTGGCCATTTAGCTTATGATTTCCATCATCTCTGCATTTCTTGGTTGTTGTTGCCATCTAAACACTATTCAGGTATCGATAATTGCATCGCAAAGCAGGGTCTTATGATACAGGTTACTTGATCTTTACAATGACCCGGCGCTGAGCAGGGTCTTACCATACAGTTTACTTGATATTTCATGTCTCGGTTGCAGTGGCTGCGAGTTTGCTACAAAACAAATCCACAGATGCTTATAAAATGGCACTTAGTAGAGAGATTGTCATGGACAAACAACTTTTTTTTTTTTTAAATCTGAAACAAAACCCAGAGGGCTACACAGCACACTGATCCAAACAGATCAGAGAGACAACACGAGCAGAGGATTCACAGCATACTGGTCAATTCATTTTTAAATTGTTATCTCACAATAACCCGTTAACTTTTCTTTTTATTAACAATTTAGATTTTTTTAATAATATCCATTGTATAGTTAGTTGTAATAACTTTTGAAGTTTTGTTATAAGAGTTAAAAGTGAAAAGTCAATAACTAATAAATTTATCATTTTGTAAAAAATTAAATAAGACAATTATTTTGAAACAGAGAGAGTAATAAAGTAGGTTCGAAAATCATACGAGAATACAAGAGCACAAATACATTTATAGAAGCAAAACCCTAATTAACGTG
>JAYMTT010000126.1:0-18788 GCA_036898025.1 Hypseocharis bilobata
AGTGGACTGTCCGTGTCCTAAATCACGTCATAGCCTTGTAGAAAACCCTAAATATGATCATACCTTATGATCGGTGAAGGGAGTGGCGCTGGGGAGGTAGAAGAATTGGGCACTGACGAAGAAAAAGAGACACTGAGATCCATTAGTGGAATATGAGATTTTCTATCGCCATTGCTTCGATCGATCTCACTTTCTCTCTCTAGAAGTGAAGACTGAGAAGATGTAGAAGAAAGAGAGTTTTAGAGAGAGAGAGGAGAGGATAGGTAGTACAAAGAGAAGGACAAGTGAACATGAGTCTTGATGGTGCCACGTGGCGTGAACCCAATGGTTACGTGCATTTTCAGCTTCAGCATTGAACAACAACAGCACACCCTTCCTTCTTCTGGCTGCCATGTCAGAGTGTAACCCCGTCCTACGACCCCGGCGAATCCGTATCGTATGCCTTTTTCTCTCTCTCTCTAGAACGATAAATACCAATAACTATCTCTTTCTCTCTCTATTTATTTCATTTTTTTGTCTCCCCAAACTTTCTCTCTCTTCTTTCTCGTATCTCTCTCCCCCCATCCCCATCCCCTCCTTCCCCTTTGCTTCATCCCCTTCCATGCCCTAATCTCCATCCTCTGCCCCTCTGTTCTTCCTCTCCCTCTACTCTTCTCTCTGTTTGGGTCTATGGTGTTTTGATTCTTTGATCCGGGTGGAAGATTGGTAGGCGGTGTTACTGTTTGTTTTCCTTGTTGTTTAGTCGTTTATTCAAGTGGGTATTTTGAGTTTCTTGCAATTTCAGCTGATTTGTTTGTTCTTTGGTGCTCCTGTTGTGTTGATTCTTGAGGTATTATGGGTTTTTTGTTTTTTGTTGTTTGGAATGGTTTGGTGTTTTCTGGTGGTGGGTTGGTGGTAATTGGGGTTTTTTGATGGGAGGATGGAATGGGATTCTGGGTTTGGTTTTAGTGAAATGTGCATGCATGCTTGAGTACTTGTGGTTTGATTGGTGAAATTTAGCAACTTTGATAGAGAGAGGGTTCACTGTGTTGTTCAATAGTTGTGTTTGTTATGTGATTTTGGTTTTGAGGTGGTGTGCAAATTCAGTTTGAATTTGTGCGCTTTGTGTTTGTTTTCTGATGCTGATTTGAATTGGTCAATTGGCAATGTACCGGATATTTAACAATCTAATGCGATAGTGATTGTATTTTCATTTGCATGAGTTATTGATCATACAAGTTTGAAGTGGTTGGGTTTATTGTGTTAAAAGGTAAGCATCAAGATAGTGCTAGGCATGGCCATCTAAATTACTCTTATTTTGATGTTTGTTACGATATTCTTTTGATTCAAATTGCTTAACATGCATTGGCATAGTGAACTACAAAGTAAATATCTAGTGTATATAGATTCATCATCAGATTAAAGACCACTAATTTAACATTTTTATTATGTTTTTGAACGGACATGTTGTTTTCTGATGATGAAATATTGTATAGGGGCAGCTGTAAGCGAAATGTGCTTTCTTTTTTCTTTCCTTTCCTTTCATGAACTTACTTATTTGCTGTGGTGAAGAAACGATCAGATGATCGTCTAGCTTAAGAACCCTATTTACTAATAGAGAGTAATGCTTTCATGTGACTCACATAACCATTACTTATTTAGGATTGGTGTGATGTAACACCTGGTCATATAACCTATGCTATTCTGTATGCTGCTGCATCATGAGGCTGTCATGACGCAGCTCATCACTGGAACAACTTAGGCAAAGTCCAAGGGACTTGTGATTCATTGAACTGCAAGGGGTAGGAGAATCTTTATTGCCTCTATTTTTCTTGTGGACATCTGGTTTCCCCCTGATTCAGGTTCAACTTGTTTGAAACCAACTTTAATATCTTCTGATCTGATCTATTGATTACATTTTGTGTCATTTATTCATTCTAGTCTAACTTTACTGGATTTCTATTGTTGATTGAGCTAAGCTTCAATCATCTTTTTATTTGATTAATTTGGTGCAGTAGAAGGGAATGCATGAGTCTTCTCGATCCATTATAAAATGTTATGCACGTAGGTGTGTATTGTGTCTGTGTTGTTGTTTCTCCATTGTTGGTACATTTCTAATGGCTTTCATATGTTGAAGTGTAGAAACACTGCATTGGGGCTTTGGCGTGGATAAGATTGCTGTCTTGAGACTTTGATGTCTCAACTTTTCTAAGGACCAATGACAGTAGTCATTGTTAGTCAAAAATGTAAGAAGCAGGATTGAACTATGAAGGAAAACGGTTCTTTGACTAGTAAAATGATTAACAGAAACTGGGTGTTGAAGCGCAAAAGGAGAAAGCTACCATGCGGACCAGATCCATCGAATGGTAAAGAAGATACTGCTGTAACCTCGGAAAGTCCAAGAACTATGTCTTCAGCTAAGCGCAGGCTGAAGAGTGAAATAAATTCTGAACGATCTTCGTCCAAGAAGAAAGGAAATGATGGGGTGAGTAGTTTTTTGCTCTTCAGTGTTTATGTTGGTTTCCTTTGTGTGTCATTATCATAATCCTTTCTTTTTTCTAATATAAAGAGAGGTTTAAGAATATCATTTCATTCTACAATGGATACTTCTGATGTCACCGACTACAACTCTTACCTTATCAGGAGATCATGAGGTAAAACAATCAATTATTAACCTATTACATAAAAAAAAATGAAGTAAAATGATCTGCTATACCACAAAATTCTCTATACAAATGAGTGAAGAAAAATTTAATAAAGGATTTAGCAAAATTCAGATGATATGAAGCATCTCTTATATTATTCTAGGATGCACCCCTTTTCTGTTCAAAGTTTGCAACACACTTAGAGAATCAATTCCAACAATGATGTTATGTTATCAATCTGCTTCTACCATAACAATTTGGAGTAGTGAAGCATCTATATGCATAGCCAAGGTTGGAGTGCAAAGATTCTTGCTAATTATATCCCTGATGATCCTCCCAAATAAGGAACAAAGGATGTTAAGACAAAAGCAACCGCCAACATGCAACTGCTGACAATGGATCTCAAGAAAGTTTTTCCTTTTTCAACCTTGGATCGTGTGTCTACCCACCTAACGTGGCATAAAATATTGAATTAAACCACCCCCCTCCCTCCCTCCCTCCCTCTTCAATTTGAAACACCTGTATAATAGTGCTCTTTGCCAAAGTGTGTTTAGTCATCGTTTCATATTATCCTTTGCTCTCTTCCTGTATGCATGAGTTCATAAGTTCAGTTCTCCTTATGATTGTGTATGATGCTGTGGTGTTTCTTTTATGTCTTTTGAGAAGTTAGTTGTGTTTGTTATTTTAAATTGAGATGGGCATTGAGCGCTAAAGGTTTTTAAGTCTGAAATTATTTTTCTTGTTAAAGAGGATACCTTGCTTTATTTGATGCTGGAAGTTCAGTATTCAGTCAATGATTCACCATCCGCTTGTGACTTTTGGCCTTCTCAACTCTTCTGTGTTTCAGTACTACTTTGAATGCGTGATCTGTGATCTTGGTGGCAACTTGTTGTGTTGTGATAGCTGTCCCCAAACCTATCATCTCCAGTGCCTTGATCCTCCTCTTAAGGTATGCCTAGTTAATATCCTCAGCTGGCTAGTTCATGGTGCCATTTCCTTTTGGTTAGATTAGTAATGTTGGGTGCTTGTTATTTTCTTGCATTAAATTTTACTTATTGTGTAATGCATCTCCTGAAGCGCATTCCAATGGGGAAGTGGCAATGTCCAAGTTGCTGTCAGAAAAGTGATCCCATGGATCCCATAAGCAATCTGGATTCCATTTCAAAGCGAGCAAGGACGAAGACAGTAACTGCAAAATCTAGAACTGGAATGAAGCCCTCCGGCATGGACAAGGTATCCCAGATTTTCGGAAGCTCCATACTTGCAAAGAAAAGATCATCTAGCAAAGGAAAATCTGTTTTAACTCGTAGGTTCAAATCCTTCGAAAAGAAACCAGATTCCTCTCAGGTTGATGTATCTTGTAGCAGTAAGCCAAGTCCTCCATCTGTTGTTGGTTCTGGAGAGGGTAGTTCCTCATGTGCAAATGTTGATGATGAAAGTAAACCTGACATTTCTCCAAAAGACTTGCCTACTGACAGGAAGGAAGTTTCTCCTGCTAAGGAGGTTCAGTCTCTCTCTAAAGTTACAATGTTGGAGCCAGATGAAGCTCCTGAAGAAACACTTGATTTACCTTGTAATGATGGTTCTCCAGGAAACAAATTTGTCCCTGATGTTGGTGCAGCAACTGAGAAAGCTAGAAAAAGAGAGCACAAAGATAACAATAATGACAGTCAAAAGAAGCGTAGGACTGATAAGGGAAAAAGTCCTGTTAGTACTTCTAAAAAACATGAATCCAAAGGAAATGCTGCAAGCCATGGATATAGTAAATTGCACCGGAAACGGAAGAGTGTTAAGCATGTAGTTTCTGCATCTTTGTTGAAGGAGAATGCTGTCACCAAGAGTTTGGATGTCCAGAATAAAGATGAGGTATATTTTTCTCATCTGTTTTCTCATGATTATTAAAGCCCATTCACTTGTGTTATACGGAAAGTTGTCCCTCAATGCTAAGAATGTCTGGCACCAAAAATGATAGTTGCAGAAGCTGCATAACTTGACAAATATTTTATGCTTCAGCAAATTAGCAATTACTCCGCCTTCCTTTTTTTGTCGATCTTATTTTCGGATGTTTTCCATTCTGCTATGAAATTGGCACTTGTGCTGTCTGAAAAAAAGGAAAAACAAAAATGCTGACATTGTTGAGTTTCATTCTGAAGGTTTGATGGATATACTGATTTGGGAGTTTGGATTAGGAATCTATGTGATGCATATATGACTGAACCTTGGTTGGAGTTGATACATTTGCTAGTACATATAGATAGCAAAAATTGAACAAGTCACTTGCTATAAGCCTAGGATAGGTAACTGCTGTCATTTCCTGATAGTTGTTAAAGAATGCTTGACATTCCTGGTGACTAAGATATTCTAGTTGGAAAATGGAGGCAGCAATTGTTAGTTTGGATCTTGTGTTACCTGGACTCCTCACATAACCGCCACAATACTTTTCTCGTCATGACAGTAATTGGGGTATGATTACTGTACACTTGAAAATAAATCAAAATCTTCTGGAACTTGAAAAATCTCGTACAAGAGTCCTGATAACATAGGTTGACTCACTGGGTTTCCATGTAGGGCTTTCTTGCTTTGTTTTGCTACCTGCTACCATTGCATGTTAGATGCAAGTGTGAAATTATTGTGTGGAATCTATCTCTCTCTCTCTCTCATGTGGTGTGTATGTCTGTGCTTAGCTTCTAAATGATAGCTTATGTGGAACTATATGAACAGATTTGACATTGATTTTATTCAGCTTGTTTTATATCTGGATGCAATGTCGGCTGGTCTCTTTTGCCGCCAGACAGTGTATCTTGTTTGATGACTTGTTAGTTTTCATGTGTAATTGAGGATGTACGATTTGTTGTAGAAGGTTTTTTTTTTTCTCTACGGTTGACTTATTAATGATCATCATTGTTTACATCTTTATCTTCTTCTCAGTAAACATAAGATTCTATTGTTTTTGAATTATTGTTGTTTTGATGCTGAAGCTTCCTGGGGAAGTAGCACAACCAGCAGACGAGGTAAATAAAGTAGGTGGTCATGTGGACGAAACACCAATGTGTGAAGATAGTCTTACCGGTGAGATTCAGCAGGTACGTCAGCTCTTTCGAATATAATTGTTTTCATTGCTTGCATGGTGTCTTGGATATTGATAATACGCTGTCCGCGTGAGCTAATTCTTGTTATAATGACATAATATTTTTGTCCTACGCTATCTATTTTGCAGGTTGATCGGGTTCTAGGATGTCGAGTTCAAGGTGATAGGACACACTCTTCACGTCAGACATCTTTAACAGTTGCAGATGATATGCGTACTAATGATTTTCTGATTTCAGAAAATCACAACAGATTGTCAGAGGAAACTTCTGTCTGTGATATTGATTTAGATATAGATGCTTCTGAAAAGCTTACCGAGGATTGCCAGGATGTTGCCAAAAGTCTCAATAGGGAAGAAAGCACAAAGAATGACGTCAAAGTGGATAATATACATGTATATGAAAGATCTACGGCCAAAGAATGTAAAGGACAGGATGATGTGGATTTACAGGGCAAAGACATTAAGGATTTGGGCTCTGCTGCCACGAATAGTAAAGATCGAGATGAGTCTGTGTCTGCTACAGAAGGTTCGGAGAAAGGTCATGAGAAGAAGGTGACAGAAACTACTGATGCTGATTTGAGAAGTCATGATATTGATGAAGTTCCAAAAATTTCTCAAATGCAAGTTCCTCATGAAGCTGAAGACACGAAAGAAGCAAATGTAGAAATGAGGTTGAGCAGCTCTGCTGAAAACAAAGTTCAAGAATCAACCCAGGCTGAAACTGCAAGCGTTGATGGAGAGGTTGTGATGTATGAATTTTTAGTTAAGTGGGCAGGGAAGTCTCACATCCACAACACATGGATTTCTGAATCCCAGCTGAAACGATTGGCAAAGAGAAAACTTGAAAATTACAAGGCAAAGTATGGAACATCAGTGATAAATATCTGCGAGGACAGGTGGAAACAGCCTCAGAAGGTAATTGCTCTCCGAGTTTCCAAAGATGGTAGTAGTGAAGCTCTTGTAAAATGGACTGGCCTCCCCTATGATGAATGCACTTGGGAAAGATTAGATGAACCTGCTCTTAAAGAATATTTACATCTGATTGACCTATTTAGACAATTTGAACACCGGACAGTGGAGAAAGATGCTGCAAAAAGTGATACAATAAAGGGGAAGGGTGATTGTCAACAAAATGAGATAGTTCCTCTTGTGGAGCAACCTAAGGAACTAAAAGGTGGTCAATTGTTTCCTCATCAGCTTGAAGCTCTGAACTGGTTGCGTAAATGCTGGCATAGATCGAAGAATGTCATACTTGCTGATGAAATGGGGCTTGGGAAAACAGTGTCTGCTTGTGCTTTCATATCATCCCTATATTTTGAATTCAAAGCTACTTTGCCATGTTTAGTCTTGGTTCCACTTTCCACCATGCCTAACTGGCTTTCTGAGTTTGCATTATGGGCTCCCAACTTGAATGTTGTGGATTACCATGGGTGTGCGAAGGCAAGAGCCATGATTCGCCAGTATGAATGGCATGCCAGCAATCCAAACGAGTTGAATAAAAAAACAGCTTCCTATAAATTTAATGTTCTTTTAACTACGTATGAAATGATTCTTGCTGATTCGTCCCATCTGCGCGGAATTCCTTGGGAAGTTCTTGTGGTGGATGAGGGTCACCGTCTGAAGAACTCGGGAAGCAAGCTTTTCAGCTTGCTCAATACATACTCTTTTCAGCACCGTGTATTGTTGACTGGTACCCCTCTCCAGAACAACATTGGGGAGATGTATAATTTGCTTAATTTCCTGCAGCCGGCTTCATTTCCTTCTCTAGCTTTATTTGAGGAGAAATTTAATGATCTCACTACTGCAGAAAAAGTGGAGGAATTGAAGAAACTCGTTGCACCCCACATGCTTCGGAGGCTGAAAAAGGATGCTATGCAAAATATTCCCCCCAAAACTGAAAGAATGGTTCCTGTTGAGTTGTCATCCATCCAAGCTGAATACTACCGTGCAATGCTAACAAAGAACTATCAGCTACTGCGGAATATCGGGAAAGGGGTTGCACAGCAATCAATGTTAAACATTGTAATGCAGTTAAGAAAGGTCTGCAATCATCCATATCTCATACCAGGGACAGAGCCTGATTCTGGGTCAGTAGAGTTCCTTCATGAAATGCGGATCAAAGCTTCAGCCAAACTGACTCTTTTGCATTCTATGCTTAAGTTGTTACATAAAGAAGGTCATAGAGTACTTATTTTTTCACAGATGACAAAACTTCTTGACATCCTTGAGGATTATTTGACAATAGAATTTGGACCTAAAACATATGAGAGAGTGGATGGCTCTGTTGCTGTGGCTGATCGTCAAACCGCAATTGCTCGCTTTAACCAAGATAAAAGTCGATTTGTCTTCTTGTTATCGACACGCTCTTGTGGCCTTGGGATCAATTTGGCAACTGCTGACACTGTCATCATCTATGATTCTGATTTCAATCCACATGCTGATATTCAGGCTATGAATCGAGCACATCGAATTGGGCAATCAAAAAGGCTTTTGGTATACAGGCTCGTAGTTCGTGCTAGTGTCGAAGAGCGCATTTTGCAGCTTGCAAAAAAGAAACTGATGCTTGATCAGCTTTTTGTGAATAAGTCTGGATCTCAGAAGGAAGTGGAAGATATTCTACGTTGGGGAACTGAGGAACTTTTTAATGATTCTCCTGGAACAATTGGGAAAGATACAGGTGAAAATAATGCAAACAAAGACGAGGCAGTTGTAGATACAGAACACAAGCATAGGAAGAGGGTTGGTGGTCTTGGAGATGTTTACAAGGACAAATGTACAGATGGCAACACAAAGATTATGTGGGATGAAAATGCAATTATGAAGTTGCTAGACCGTTCAAACCTTCAATCTGGATCAACTGACATTGCTGAAGGAGAGTTGGAGAACGATATGCTTGGCTCAGTTAAGGTGGTGTATTACACGATCTTTTAAAACTTGCATGCAGTTCTACATTAAATCATGTGTTGTTACATGAGATCAGTATTATATTTTCTTATTTTATTTCCTAGAAACCTTACAAAGCCTGCAACGAGATTTACTTGTGGTGGAAGATTTTATTAAATTTTTGTAGTTTATCGCTGCTACTTTTATCAGAAATATCTAACATTAATTGTTATTGTAGATACTTGGCTTATGTAGAGTTAAATTGATTTAGTAGGGAGCTTTAGGATCTGCTTGTTAAGATTTGTGAATTGGAAGTGTAATTGTTAACTGATATTCTTCTGCGTAATGCTTTGCCCTCTTTCTAGATTTTTACAGCATATAAATGCACATATTTTAGCCAAATAGTAATAATTTTTTTCTGGTGGGCACTCTTATGATCTTTTGCAATGTTGGAGGTCTTAATTATCTATAGAATCTTGCCTGTGCAAGATGATATGGTTCTGCAAGGTTAAGAACTTGCATTCTTGATGCATGATTTATGTAATCAGTCCTTGTTCTGATACATATTAAACTTCTGTAAATGCAAGAATGACACTATTGATTTACCAAATTGATAGTGTTACTCATTTCCTCCGATACTTAAATCTGGCATAATATATTTTCTTTTTCATGTGTATATATTCAATTGTGTCTTGTCTTGTACGTGATAATTGGCATAACTCTGTCACCTAGGTGAATTGCTACTTGCGAGAAGGGGGAAAAAAGATATATCTAATTGTCTTCTTATATGTCTATTTAGTCATTTCAGATTCTCTTGGTTATATATTTAATTAATGTTAGATAATATATTTACTTAAAACTGGCTACTTTTGAAACTCTAAATGCTTTCTTATAAAATTGAGTGGCTTTATTTCTCACAAACAATTTGTATAAGTTTTCTGGTTGAATGCAGAGAAACCAAATTGTTCTATTTGATTTATTATTTTCAAAATTCTGTCTTCAGTTCCTATGCTGTAAGCTATACAAAGAATATAATGCTATATTCCATTGTTTTTTTTTTGTTTTTTGATTAAATATTCTTCATTTATCTTGTTTATCAGTCTGTGGAGTGGATTGACGAACCAACTGAAGAACAAGGGGGAGCTGAATCACCTCCTGTTGAAACTGATGATATATGCGCTCAAAGTTCAGATAAGAAAGAGGATAATGTGGTAACTTGTACTGAAGAAAATGAATGGGACAGACTTTTGCGTGTAAGGTAAGGAACTTCTTGTGGTTGATCTTTCTCACTGTTCTTCTGTGTTGCTGAGTCATGCTAATACCAGCTTCTGTGTTGTGGTGTCACATCCTCTAGAATTTCTTTGTATGAGTATGCCCACTCTTTTCTTCCGATGTTTCTCTGTGTTGCTGTCACTTTACACCTATGTGCGCGCAATCTTGTTGCATCCACGTTTTGAGTTTCAGCTGTTATCTTGCAGTATCCATAAGAATAATAGTTTTGACTGGATAGAGTGCTTTTTAGCTAAGTTTGACAGAACTTTATAATTCAGGTTTGGCTGTAGTAGAAAATTGAATAAATTTTCTTGCATACGAATGCATTAGAAGATGGAAGATCATGATGTATCTTTAATATCCATTAAAAAAAATTGAATAAATAGTCAAAATGAATTTAGTGACATGAGATTTAAATTTAATTAGGACCCTGGATTAGCTGCCACTCGGGCTATAAATGAGCCAAGAAAGCTGCTCAAGTCCTGCTAGTATAAGTGAGTGAGTTTTTCTTTATTAAGTTAAACCCGTGTTTGTTGTGCTTTTTAAAAGTTGAAGACCAAGTCAAAGAAGATTGCTTAAGTAATTGGGGATTGAAATTGGATATTTTGGGACATTAAATTGTAAATGTCTAAACAATCTCTTTACAACTCTCGACAATTCAATATTCAAGAAACAATATACTTACTGACATATTTTGAAGAATAATGGAGCAACTTACTATGATAAACAACACAATTTATTTATGATGTAACTAGATATTTTGTTGATAAAAGCAACATACATAGGGAAATAGCAGTAATATTGGAACCCCAACAGACAACCTGTGTTAGATGGGACTTGGTTGCTCCTTTATATTGTAACGCATGTTTACTTTAACCCTTTATTCATTGATAAGAACTGACCAGATTGCTTTTAGTTGATAAATAAAGAAAAGCTTGCAAAGTAGTTGAATTTTCACTGTTAGCAGAAAAAACAATATGATTGTAAAACTGTTCATAGTAAACAGTATATGCACTTTAGAAACTTAAATAGCATAAATAGGGCAATAAAAAAGATTAGATGGGAGGTTGCAAGGCTTTCGCACAATAATTTTTCTCCACGACATCGATTTATCAATTACTTGACTTCCTTGTAAAACTCGAAGTAAGAAACTCATACTTCAATTTCGTAATGTTTGGCTTAAATCGTACTATATTTGGTTCTGTAGATGGGAGAAATATCAAAGTGAGGAAGAAGCAGCTCTTGGTCGAGGGAAGCGCCTGAGAAAAGCTGTTTCATATAGGGAGGCATACGCTCCACACCCGACTGAAACATTGAGTGAGGTAGTGCTATTTGCTTTATGCATGTAAGCATATTTATTCTCTGATGGTTGTGTCTGGTGATGTATGTTGAGATGGAAGCATACATGTTTCCCTTGATAAGATTACGTATAAATTCGTATATATATGCTTCTTACTCGATGGTAACGACATGCTATATTCAGTTCTTATATGGTTATAGGATGGACTGGACAGCTTGTTGCTAGATATCCCTCCTCCTTTCATGTTTGTGTCGTGATTTTCTCCATCCACTGCCAAATAATGTTTTGAACTTCAAAGTTATTGATGTCAATGGGAATAGCGTCACTTTTTTATTGCTGTCCATTTACTTTAAAGTATGTAGGTGTTGGTGACTTTGTAATCTCCTTTGTTTCTGATCCTAGAAAACCGAAGCACACACTCTATTCAGTTTCAGTTCCTTTGCTCTTGCTAACTCTTTCTCCCTGTTTTTTTTATTTTCTTTCTTTTACCCGTCTACAATTTTATCTTGGTATTTCCTGTTGCATTTATTGGTGTGCAGAAAAGATAATACTGAACAGAATGGAATAACAAATGGTTGAGATAAGCAATTGCACATTGTGCTTATTAAATGATGCTTTGCACAGCTTATTTCAGATTCATTCCATGTCAAATATTAACTAACCTTACACCCTACAAAGTTTTGTTATTTTTTTTCCTGGTCTATATCTAATTATATGCTAGACACGTCACTCAACTATAATATGGAAAATGCTTATTATTTATTACTCAAAAGAAACAAATAGGGGTAAAGGTTTGAATGTAGAGGTTTATGGTGTAGTACAACGTTAACTATCTGGGAATCATAAGAAATAAGTGCATATATTTTATTTGTATGATATTTTTGACTTTAGAGCAAATATTGACTCATGTATCCTTTTCGGTTGTTTCAATTGTAATTACAATTCATTTGATAGCCTTACTGGTCGATGAAAGCTTAGGACTATATGATTCGTCAGAAAAGGGCATGATAGCAACTCTTTCCTGCATAACAGGATTATTAGTAACTTGTTTGGATTAAATCGGGTGATATACCATTTACTTTATTGTCGTATTCATTTGAAGGTTGATATAATTTTAATTATTAGGTAAAAACTAAAAGTGTTCATATTGGGCTGTAGTGGATTTTTGAGAACCAGAGTGATCACAACAGGCAACTCCAGACCATTCAAACTTATGTTCTGGGTATGTTCAGCCTACGGATGGCATTTAGTGTTGGCCTGTCAGGTCTGTGTTATGTTTAGTTAGGAATATATGCCAACCTCAGAGCCAGTTTAATAATTGTATCGGAATATTAACTCAAACACAACTTGATTATTAAACACGTTACTCGACATGATCGTTGTGTAACAGGTCATTTTGTGTCGTGCTTTAAATAGACATATGCCAACATGTTGATCCTCAAATGAAAATCAATGGTGGAAGTGATCAGATTCTATTGAAGCACAATGCACTTTTTTTAGAGATTACTGAAGGCTTGAGAAAGAAGAGACAACATTGATGGAATCATCACTTTAGGTTCTTAGTAAAAATTGGTGGATAAAGTCCTGGAGTCTCTTTGTTAATGCCATTAGTGGTGCAAATTTGCATATAATGATATTCAGGAGCCTGTTTTTGTGATTGTCATAGAGTTTGTTTCTTTGTAGTGAGGAGTTGAAGAACTAAGAGAGGGCAAGGCTGTTGACTGTGGGGGACGAGTTGAGTGGAGAATATAGGACTAGCTGTGTGGATGACTGGCTGTGTGTGAGATGAGAGTAAGGCTAAATCAAAGATTTAATCTATAAAACTAGGAATAATTAGAAGTTTGTAAGCATACACGTTTAGAAGTTGAAATCTCCCGTCGTTGTACTCCATGAAAATGGATAAGAAATATCAAAGCTCCAAGAAATATAGATAGATCATATGGTAACAATATGGAAAGTTAAACAAATAAATACATATCAACCCTAGAAGGGGCAGAAGTTGTTACACTATATCAATCCTTGTTTTAAAGAGTCGAAAGACCCCAGCCACAACTTGTTATGATTTGTGGGTTTTTCTCCCTATAGTGGTTTTGGAGGGTTGGCGGACTTGGAATTAGTCCTATGCAGGTTGAACCAGCCAGTCCAGTCCAGTATTAGAACATTGCCTTGGCCTGAATATATGGGGGGGCTTTATTTTGTATCTGGTCATCACTTTTTAGATAAAGAGGTATTTTCTTTTAATCCAAAAATCGTTACCATAGTTGTTGAAAAAGTGCGCTACTATATTTGTATTTTCAACTACTTGGGATTGGCTGCATGGTTTGTTTGGTAGTTAACTCACTTTAAGGTCTTCTGTCATTGATCTGGGCTAATTTTCCTCACAGCCTGTAGTTTACGTTCCTTGTGTAAATAAAACATTCCATGTCTCTATCGCTTACAGCCGAGCTCTGAATCTTTAAACCACACCAGAACAATAAAAACTTGCATTTTCACAATAATTCTCTGTAGAAAGTTGGAATCACACTTTTTTGGTCGCACATATATTATGATATATTTTTGTTTTATCTCTATTCACAGTATCTCCAATTTTTGTTTTGTCAATTCAGAGTGGTGGTGATGAGGAACGAGTGCCAGAACCAGAGCCTGAGCGTGAATATACACCAGCAGGACGGGCTCTAAAAGCAAAGTTGTAAGTACATATTATTTTCAAGTAATACTGCCATCTTAAAGATTAGATGGCAAGAGAGATGATATTCGAGATTCTTGTTTAGAAAATTATTCATATTACAGTGTTTAATGAGTGCATATTTTAGTTATGATGATGATGGTGATTCATATATAAACTTGACGGGCGGAAGTTATTAGAATGTCTCGTCTTGAATCTGCCAGAATGGTAGTCAGTTCTACAAGTTATTTATGATACTGCCTGTAAATTAGGATATCCATTTTTGTCCTAATTATTGATAGATGCTGTCAAGTTGTGCTCTGCACTCTGAACTAAAGATTTTAAATTCATATATTCTTGACATATTGATTCTACAATTAACTATATAAGTTTATTGAACAGTGCTAGGCTCCGTGCTAGACAAAAGGAACGGCTTGCTCAGAGGAATGCAATTGAAGAATCTCGTCCAACTGGGGGACTGCCTGGACCTGAATCACACCTGTGTTATTCCATCAACGCCAAAGACAGGGACCAAGCTTCTGTATTTACTCAACCTGCAGGAGAGAAGTCTCCGATAATTGACCTGGACTCTGTTCAGCCATGCAATGCACCAAAGAGCACAACAGACCCAAACTTGAGGCTAGGCAGACAATCAAAAAATAAAATGAGCAGCCATTTGGATCTTTACATTAATCCCCTTCAACACCCCTCTTCTGAAAATTTGCTTCCGAGTCATCATTTCCAGGGCACCAACTATGCAAACTCAGTACCCACAAGTAACTTATTACCAGTTCTAGGATTATGTGCTCCGAATGCTAGTAAATTAGAGTCATCGAGAAGGAGCTTCTCAAGATCAAATGGAAGACAGGGCAGGCTGGGGACTGGACCAGAATTTCCGTTCAATCTACCTCCTTGCTCCATGACTCCAATGGAGACCGCTGGAAAGGGTCCCGAGACTACCCCAAACGAACTGAAAGTGCCAGATGGATCAGCAGAAGTCTTGCAACGTCTTAAGAATATCATTCCAGATAATTGTCTTCCATTTATTCCGGTACTCTCTCTCTCTCTCTCTCTCTCTCTTGGGCGCGCGCGCACACATGGTTGAGCATGCCCTTTTCAATATAACACACACACACACATATTCTATATGATTATACTATTGCAGTTTATTCATATATGTGACCACAGTATTTCTTTCTATTGCAGTATCCTCCATCTGTCCCACAAGGAAAAGGTTCAGACCCCTTAGAAAGTTGTGGTACATTTACTGATTTTCAGGAAAAGATGGCCGCATCCAACTTACCTTTCAATGAGAAATTGCTGCCAAGATTCCCACTTTCAGCTAAAACCATGCCATCTCCACACCATGATTTCTTTCCAAACTTGTCCTTGGGGAACAGATTTGAAGGTCCAAGTGGCTCAATGCCAGACCTTCCGGCAATGCCATTGTTTCCTAATTTGAAATTTCCCTCGCATGATACACCCAGATATAGTCAGCAAGACAGGGATTTGGCCCCTACATTGGGTTTAGGTCAAATGCCAACCACATTCCCATCATTTCCTGAAAATCACAGGAAGGTGCTTGAAAACATAATGATGAGGACTGGATCTGGATCAAGCAACTTGTTTAAAAAGAAAACGAAAGTAGATAGCTGGTCTGAGGATGAACTTGATTTCCTCTGGATTGGTGTCCGTCGACATGGAAGGGGCAATTGGGATAACATGCTTAGAGACCCCAGGTTGAAATTTTCGAAGCATAGAAGCTCAGAAGACTTAGTATCTAGGTGGGAGGAGGAACAACACAAGATCTTGGATGTGTCAGCTTTGCCGGTTCCAAAATCAGCGAAGCAAATGAAATCTACCAAACCGGCCTTGTTTCCAAGTATCTCTGATGGAATGATGGCAAGGGCATTGCAAGGAAGTAGATTTAGTGGCCCCCCAAAGTTCCATACTCACCTGACAGACATGAAACTGGGTTTTGGTGATCTGACATCTAGCTTGCCACATTTTGAACCACTGGACCAACTTGGTTTGCAAAGTGAGCATATTTCACGTATTCCAACTTGGAATCCTGACAAATTTCGGGCAAATTTTATAGGAGATTCTTCTGCTGGACCCTCTGATAGACCAGGGACTTCTTCAAATGCAACCATGGAGAAGCCGTTTCTGCTTAATTCTTTTGGTAGCAGTTACTTGGGTTCCTTAGGTTTAAATAGCTCTAGCAGCCTTGATGCGCAACAGAAGGAGGATGAGCAGAATGGCAATAAGTACGGGAAATTGCCTAGTCTTCTTGATAGATCGCTAAATTTGTTACGTGAGTCCCATAATAACACTGGTCCAGGGCTGCTTCCCGATGCTTGTAAAGGGCTGAATCTTTCCCACACAAAGGAGGAAGAATTAGATGGTAGTAGCTCTTCAAAGAACAAGCTACCTCATTGGCTTCGGGAAGCTGTAAGTACTCATGCTAAGCCCCCAGATCCTGAACTGCCACCCACTGTATCAGCAATTGCTCAGTCAGTTCGCTTACTGTATGGGGAAGATAAGCCAACTATTCCTCCATTTGTGATTCCCAGCCCACCTCCTCCACAACCAAAGGATCCAAGACGTAGTCTAAGGAAGAAAAAGAAGCGGAGGTCAAGTATGTTCAGGCAGGTTCCACCTGATATCGTTGGAAGTAGCCAGAACTTTCAGGGTCTCCATGGTGACAATGCAGCTTCAACCTCGATCCCACCGGCCCCTCCATTTCCACTGCTTCAGCAATCAATTCCTGAAACTTCAGGGCTACCTTGGAATGAATCAGACCTGAACTTGACTCCTGTGAGTTTGAAAATGATGAACCCTTCATCTTCGTCTGCTTATTTACATCTGCAGAAGAAAACAATCACAGGATTGTCTCCCTCTCCTGAAGTGCTTCAGTTGGTAGCATCCTGTGTTGCTCTTGGTCCACCTTTGTCTTCAGTTTCTGGCATGACGAGCTCAAGCTTCCTTGACAGCAAACTCCCAATGCCAAAAGCTGTTGATTCCGTTGGATTTCCAGAATTGCAAGGTACGTCTGAGAAGAAGGCTTCTAAGCAGGGCTCTCCAGTCGGTGCATGGGGTCCACTGTCGGAGGAAAGACCTGATGAGGGTCCACTGCCGGAGGAAAGACCTGACCAGGCTGATAGCAGGGAGTCCAGCAAAACTCAATCAGATCCTTCACGGAATGAATGCCCTGATGTAGAGGAAATATCGTCGGAGGGTACTGTATCTGATCATCCTGTGAGTGAGCATGAACCATAGATATATTATGGGAGTGAAAACTGGAACATATCCATTCTTTGGTGCTAAATTTTTTTTTTCCCAGGGTCTTCACCTATGTGCTCAAATTTTTGTAGGCATGATGCTGCGAGTGATAAAAGTAGCAAGTATAGGATCGTTTAGGACATTTCTTGTAAAGTCTATGCAAGGGAAAATGAAATATAGTGTTTCTTGCTTGATATTGCTTCTTTAGTTTTCTTGCTCCATGATCTATGAGCCTTATTTTTTCCTATCCTTATTATCGGAGCAGACTAGAAATTTTACTCAAGAAGGTAGTGGGGCTAGGCTTCATTGAGCGAGCACAAAGGAAAAATCTATGGGGCAGAGTAGGGCGAAAACGATGACGATGTAGGTGCTGAAAACAGAGGCTGGAAAGTGCAGAAGAAAAGGTAGAAGTTTGAAATGAGCTAGTTCCGGGTTTTAGTGGTAACAGTTCTCTCTCTCTCTCCAAAATTGTTTAACTTTGCCCCTTGTGCATGTAAAGGCCATAGGTTGAAATTTTTAGTAGAACTCAAATGAGGCTGTAAAACAGATTGCAAGTAAATATTGACTTGAGCGCTACTTTACTGCCTTTGGAAAGAATACCAGAAATTGATTTGTTGTTACAAATATATGGTTTTTGAGGCAGGAAAATTTTCTTTTCGCAATGAAATTCTGTTAGTTAACTCATGAAGAAGTATGTCATTTAACTCATCCATTTCTATGTTTGCAATCTGATTCTATGTTTATACAATATGGTTAAAATCTCTCTCTCTCTCTCAACTTATGTTCTTTAATTGATGAATCTTATCAAGGATTTGATAAACTGTAAGAGTGTGGTTGCTAGAAGCTCAGTCTTTGTAGGTGAATTGGGTACTTGAGATGCACATTGAAAACACAAGTACACACTACAAATATAGAATTTTTACTTTAAAGAAAACCCATCATAAAGAAGCTAGTTGAAATTGAAGCTCATAGACAGACAGTGATAGGCAAAAGGCAAGAAGTCAATGGAAGCAATTTATTGAAGAATCAAAATGGAAGCAATTTATTGAAGAATCAAAAGTGTTCGTTCTTGTAATATATAGGTAAGAGTCTAAGAGATGTCGCTTTTTTCCTTTTAGCTCTATTATTGATATGAACCATAACAGATTCTGATTTCATCAATGCTAAAGCAAAGACAGTTAGTTGATAATAAAGATAGCACGAGAATGAGATATGTAGTTAATGGGTCAGCAGCAGTCAGAATAGTACTGCAGGCCTCCAACTGTTTTTGAAGAATTATTAGCACTACTACTATATGCTCTGTTCTCTGTGTACTCCGGCAATTGCTCTTAAATCTCAAGGAAAGATTTGTAAACTCAACACTAGCTGCTGACAAATAGAGGTGTAAATCTCATGAGTTACTCGATTTGTGAAAAGCTCAACTCAAACTCGAATTTTTCGAGTTCAAGCTCGTTTGTATTCGAGCTTGAGCTCGAGCTCGAACTAGATCTTTATGTGTTCGATCAAGTACGAGTGATATGAGTCGAGCTCGAGTATTTGAGTACGAGTGACCTGAGTCAAGCTCGAGATCGAATATTGTAGTATTAGAACTTAGTTCAACTCGTTTACACCACTACCGACAAGTATTGGGAGCAGTAATATGGAGTGTTCTTGCTCAATTAAAAAAAAAAAACA
>JAYMTT010000127.1:0-18763 GCA_036898025.1 Hypseocharis bilobata
TGTTGGGTAGGATAGCATTTCCCTATATATATATTCATATAATATATGAGCGTACCTGTCTGCACCAATGTTCCTAGATGAGTTGGTATCGCATAACCATACCCCTTTTTGATTGATAACAATGCAAATAATGTTCATGATTGTTGTTTGTATGCTTTGGTTGATGAAAGGATGAATATTTGCAAGATAGCACATACCTTGCGGCACCGTCCAGAAGATTATGCAACTTAAGGCCTGTACTTGCCATGCCACCCAATTCATAGATGTTTCTCTGCCAATGTTTTCGTTTAATATTTGTTTCTGTGAGCACTTACTTTTTTTATTAATGTGGTGAAGTGTGTCTCCTTGTGCTTGGGCTTTTCTAAGTTTGCAATTGAATTTTGGTTTTGGATTACGATAATTAGCTCTCGGCTTGGCTTATGTTATTCTCAAAATTCTACTTATCTGCTGCTAAACTGTTTCTACATGCAGATAAAAGTTCTTTTGTCGGCTGGGAAAGGTTTCAATCCCGATTGTGGTGATCCTGCCTACACTGTGGGCATTGTGGATTTGTTACTTGAATGCGTAGAATTGTCATGTAGACCTGGTAAATTGCTCATCAACCTTTTCTTTTAAGCATATGTAGTAGCAAGCAGTAAGTAAAAAGATTCTGTTTATGCTCTGGTACTTTTGGAATACTCCATAATTTTTGTGTTCTTGGGTGAGAAATTAACATTTTCACTATTTCTGGCATTTCCGATTCTTTTAACTATTTTTGTTTTGTGCTACTGCTAATTTGATAATATTTTGACTTGTAGAGGCTGGTGGTATCAAGCTAAGGGAGGACATACATAATGCCCACGGTTATCAGTTCCTTGTTCAGTTTGCGCTAACTCTGTCCACCTTGCCACAGAATCAGGGCATCCGGTCTATGGATTCCAAGTCTTCTTCCGACCAAAATTCTGCACTAGATGATTCTCATAGATTGAAAGATGTAGAAGAACAGGATTTTATAAGAAATGAGAACCCCTCACCCCAGTATCTTTCTCCAACACTCTCTAGGTTGCTTGATGTTCTTGTTAATCTAGCTCAAACAGGTCCAACTGAATCTGTGGGATCTAGTGGAGGCAAAGCTTCCAAATCTTCTCATAACAAGGCTAGTGGGCATAGCAGAAGTCGTACCCCATCTTTTGACCGCCTTGCTGATGAGGCTTGGGAGAAGGATAATACTAAAGTTAAAGACCTTGAAGCGGTCCAGATGTTGCAGGACATCTTTTTGAAAGCAGACAGCAGGGAGCTGCAGGCGGAAGTATTAAATAGAGTGTTCAAAATATTCTCAAGTCATCTTGAAAATTACAAGTTATGTCAGCAGCTGCGTACAGTTCCACTCTTCGTCCTAAATATGGCTGGTTTTCCTGCATCTCTGCAAGAGATAATTTTGAAAATTCTGGAATATGCCGTAACTGTTGTGAACTGCGTTCCGGAACAAGAATTGCTTTCACTTTGCTGCTTATTGCAGCAACCAATAACATCAGAATTAAAGCACACTATACTTTCTTTCTTTGTTAAGCTCATATCCTTTGATCAGCAGTACAAGAAAGTCCTGCGAGAAGTTGGTGTGCTGGACGTTCTGTTGGATGATGTAAGGCAGCACAAGTTTCTTTCAGGTCCAGATCAACAAGGTGTTAACCCCAACCAGGTGGAAAGAAAAGCCCGCTCAAGCAGCTTCAAAAAACATTTAGATGGCAAGGATGTCATTATTACTTCGCCCAAGCTAATGGATTCTCCTTCAGTGAAACTTCCTATTTTTGAAGTTGAGAGTACAATTGCTGTTGCATGGGATTGCTTGGTTTCTTTATTGAAGAAAGCAGAAGCCAACCAAGCCTCATTTCGTTTGGCTAATGGTTTGGCCACTATTCTACCATTTTTGGTGTCTGATATTCATCGTCCAGGGGTTCTCCGGATATTTTCATGTTTGATCATTGAAGATGTCACACAGGTTTGTAAGCATACTTATTTTTCCTGTTAAGCTGTTTGGCAGTTTGAATTGGCAGCTCTTTCTTCTGTCTTTTTCTTTCCTTTCCCTAATTTTTCTGATCAAATTTTGGTACCAGTTTTGGTAGCTTCAGTTTTTAATTGCTTAAATAAATTATGTTAAACATTATATAATTATTATGTTTATGTGCATATTTTTTCATTTATGCTTGATAATCGTGTTGTTGCCTCATACTGCATGCAGTATCACCAAAATGATCATTAGATTTTCATTTTTACCAGGGTCATCAAGAAGAATTAGGTGTACTAGTTGAAGTTCTGAAAAGTGGGATGGTTACAAGTGTTTCGGGATCTCAGTACACACTTCAAAATGATGCAAAATGTGATACTATGGGAGCGTTGTGGCGGATTGTGGGAGCAAATAATTCAGCTCAGAAAGTCTTTGGTGAATCCACCGGGTTTTCTCTTCTGCTAACCACACTCCACAGTTTCCAAAATGATGAAGGGCACCCTGATCGATCTTCTTTAATGGTTTACATCAAGGTGTTTACATATCTATTGCGTCTTGTGACAGCAGGAGTGTGTGATAATGCAATTAATAGGACAAAATTGCACGCGATTATATCATCACAAACTTTCTTCGATCTTCTAACCGAGTCTGGTTTGCTTTGTGTGGAGTGCGAAAAGCAAGTCATACAATTATTGTTTGAACTTTCACTTGAACTCGTGCTTCCACCATTCTTAACATCAGATAATGCCACATCATCTGTTGGGTTTGAAACTGAGTCGGCTAGTTTTACTTTAACTACCCCATCAGGTTCATTTAATCCTGATAAAGAACGGGTACATAATGCTGGTGCTGTTAGAGTTCTTATCAGATCATTGTTACTCTTTACTCCAAAGATGCAGTTAGAAGTGCTGAACCTCATTGAAAAGCTTGCTCGTGCTGGCCCCTTCAATCAGGAAAACCTCACGTCTGTAGGTGCGAAATGGATCCATCTTATGTTCCAAAATTTATTTTTGCAAATAATAATTTGTTTTCTTATTATCTGCTTCTTCTAATGTGTTTAGGTTGCGTGGAACTTCTATTGGAGACCATTTATCCCTTCCTTTCGGGGTCATCTCCTTTACTTTCATATTCTTTGAAGATTGTGGAGGTTCTTGGGGCATATAGGTATAGAATTATAGCCATGACTAGAAATAATTGCCCTTCCAAATAAGTATTGAACTTTTTGGGTTTTTTTTTTACCTTATGAAATGAGGTTTATTTTCTGGAGACAGGTTGTCTGCATCAGAACTTCGATTGCTTATTCGGTATATTCTGCAAATGAGACTGGTAAATTCAGGCCATAATATCATTGATATGATGGAGAGATTAATTCTCATGGAAGATATGGCCTCTGAGAATGTTTCTCTTGCACCATTTGTGGAGATGGATATGAGCAAGATCGGACATGCTTCTATTCAGGTATCTCTGGGTGAAAGATCATGGCCTCCTGCAGCTGGTTATTCGTTTGTTTGTTGGTTTCAATTTCGGAATTTCTTTAAATCACAAGCAAAGGAAACAGAAATTTCAAAAGCTGGTTCTTCCAAGAGGTCGAATGGCTCTAGTGGGCAGCACCTGGAGCATCATATTCTCCGGATATTTTCGGTTGGTGCAGCTAATTCTGAGAACACATTCTATGCGGAACTTTATCTTCAGGAGGATGGCGTTCTGACCCTTGCAACCAGCAACTCTTGCTCCTTATCATTTCCTGGATTGGAACTGGAGGAAGGCAGATGGCATCATCTTGCAGTTGTTCATAGCAAACCAAATGCTCTTGCTGGACTGTTCCAAGCTAGTGTTGCTTATGTGTATATTAATGGAAAGATGAGACACACAGGGAAACTAGGATATTCTCCATCTCCACCCGGAAAGCCTCTGCAGGTGACCATCGGGACTCCAGTGACTTGTGCAAGAGTTGGTGACTTGTCGTGGAAACTCCGGTCCTGCTATCTTTTTGAGGAAGTCCTCACATCAGGTTCTATATGTTTTATGTACATTCTTGGTAGAGGATATAGAGGACTCTTCCAGGACTCCGATCTTCTACGATTTGTCCCTAACCAGGCTTGTGGTGGTGGTACTATGGCGATCTTAGATTCACTTGACGCTGACTTGCCTATGAATTCTAACGCACCAAAACCTGATACTGCTAGTAAACTAGGAGAATCTAAGGCAGATGGCAGTGGGATTGTTTGGAATTTGGAAAGACTAGGAAATCTCTCGTTACAGCTTTCTGGAAAGAAACTTATATTTGCATTTGATGCAACATGTACAGAAGCTATTCGATCAGCTGGGACCTTTTCCATGCTCAATCTAGTTGATCCTATGTCTGCTGCTGCTTCTCCTATAGGGGGTATGTCACAGACTCTTCACATATTGATTATATAACCACATTCTCAAATTTACTAATATATAGTGAGTGATCAACTGTTCAACCACATCTAAAGCAGCAAAATCTGCTTATTCTGAAAACTTAGTATCATTTTTTGGGAAATGATGTTAGTGTGAGTATGATTTTTTGGTAAATGATAGTAGCACTCCGTGATGAGCTTCTTGCGCTCCTTATTGTGGTGTACAAAAATTTATCATTATACCTATAGAAGAGAGCAAGAAGCCACATGAGTGCTAATAGGTCTACTTCTTCTTCTTCTTCTTTTAATTTTTTTAATTTTTAAAATTTCAACTTTTCATTGTTTATTATCTTTTGAGGTGTTTTCAGGCATACCACGATTTGGACGTCTTCATGGAGATATATACATCTGTAGGCAGTGTGTGATTGGTGACAGCATCCACCCTGTTGGTGGCATTGCTGTTGTCTTGGCTCTTGTTGAAGCAGCTGAAACGAGGGATATGCTGCACATGGCTCTGACATTACTTGCATTTGCCCTTCATCAGAATCCTCAGAATGTGAGGGACATGCAAACATATAGGGGATACCATTTGCTGGCTCTCTTTCTGCATCGTAGGATGTCATTATTTGACATGCACTCTCTTGAGATTTTTTTCCAGATTGCTGCATGCGAAGCTTCATTTTCAGAACCAAAGAAGTTGGAAAATAGTCATACTACTTTGTCGCCTGGTGCAACTATTCAGGAGTCAAGCTTTGAGGATCTTAGTTTGTCAAAGTTTCGTGATGAATTTTCTTCGGTTGGATCTCACGGGGATATGGATGATTTCTCTGCACCAAAAGATTCATTTAGTCATATTTCAGAGTTAGAACATACTGACATGCCAGCTGAAACTTCAAATTGCATCGTCCTGTCTAATGCAGATATGGTTGAGCATGTTTTGTTGGATTGGACCTTGTGGGTAACAGCCCCAGTTTCGATTCAAATTGCTCTGCTGGGCTTTCTTGAGCACCTGGTGTCAATGCATTGGTATAGGAATCATAATCTTACAATTCTGCGCCGAATTAATCTTGTTCAACATTTGCTAGTGACTCTACAGCGTGGTGATGTTGAAGTTCCTGTTTTAGAAAAATTGGTTGTACTGCTTGGTGTCATTTTAGAAGATGGCTTTTTGACCTCCGAATTGGAACATGTGGTCAAGTTTGTGATAATGACATTTGATCCACCTCAGCTGACACCAAAGCATCAAATTATGAGAGAATCAATGGGGAAGCATGTAATCGTAAGGAATATGCTGCTGGAGATGCTTATTGATCTACAGGTAACCATAAAATCAGAAGAGTTGCTCGAGCAGTGGCATAAGATTGTCTCATCCAAATTGATCACATACTTTCTTGATGAAGCTGTCCACCCTACGAGTATGAGATGGATCATGACTCTTCTAGGTGTATGTCTTGCATCTTCTCCTACCTTTGCCCTTAAATTTCGCACCAGTGGAGGGTATCATGGTTTGACACGGGTGCTTAGAAGTTTCTATGATTCCCCAGATATATATTATATTTTGTTCTGTCTGATATTTGGAAAGCCTGTATATCCAAGACTACCGGAAGTCCGCATGATAGACTTTCATGCCCTTATGCCAAGCGATGGAAGTTATGTGGAGTTGAAATTTGTTGAGCTCTTGGAATCTGTAATAGGTATGGCAAAATCTACATTTGATAGGCTGAGTATGCAGTCAATGCTTGCCTACCAAACTGGCAATCTTTCCCAGGTCGGGGCTGGTCTTGTTGCAGAGCTTGTTGAGGGAAATGCAGACATGGCTGGAGAGCTTCAGGGTGAAGCTCTGATGCATAAGACATATGCGGCACGCTTAATGGGTGGAGAGGCAGCGGCTCCTGCTGCAGCAACTTCAGTCTTGAGATTTATGGTTGACCTGGCAAAAATGTGCCCTCCATTTTCAGCTGTTTGCAGACGGGCAGAATTTCTTGAAAGCTGTGTTGATCTTTACTTTTCTTGTGTTAGGTTTGTGTCTTGGTTCTCGTTTTGTATCGTTGCTGCATTACTTTTTCTTTGTAATATTTTAAACAATGAATTTTGGATTGACCCTTCTTCTTCTTTTTTCTTAGTGATTCTGATCTTATTTCCATGATTCAAGCTTTAATTGTTTTCAGTTTTACTTACTAGTGCTATGTTTTATACAGAGCTGCTCATGCAGTGAAGATGGCGAAAGAACTCTCTGTGAAGACTGAAGAGAAGAACTTTAATGATAGTGATGATGTGACTAGTTCACAGAATACATTCTCTAGCATGCCTCATGAACAGGAACAATCTGCCAAAACATCCATTAGTGTTGGAAGCTTTCCTCAAGGACAGGCAAGTACAAGTTCTGATGATATGCCTGCACCCTCAAATTATATGGCTCGTGATAAACCAGAGACTAGCATTACTACATCCCAGATGGAATTAACCAAATCAGTGCAAGAAGATGTCCAAGCTGTTCGGAGCTTAGATGGTGATACTGTGGAGCGGGTGTCTGCTACCTCCAGCTCAAATGAATTTGGTTTCCGGAACGTAAAAGGCAATCCAGATACCACTCACCTGACAGATTCCCAGAGCTCTGCATCTCTACCTATACTTGATTCTCCCATTTTATCAGAGAAGTCTAATTCCCGAACGCCAGTTACACCCTCTACGACTCCAGTAATTGCATTGACATCCTGGCTGGGGAGTGCGAGCCATAGTGAATCAAAAACCTCCTTAGGTGCCACTCCTTCCATGGAATCTTTTGTGTCTGCTAGTGAATTTGATCCATCTTCAGACTCGAAATCTGTTTCTCAAGGATTATTTGCTGCAAATGCATTTTTTGCAGTTAGTCCAAAACTTCTTCTTGATATGGATGATTCTGGCTATGGAGGTGGTCCTTGTTCTGCAGGAGCAACTGCTGTTTTAGATTTTATGGCAGAAGTTCTTTCTGATTTTGTGACTGAGCAGATGAAAGCAGCACAAGTCATTGAAAATATTTTAGAAAGTGCTCCTCTATATATTGATGCCGAATCTGTGTTAGTTTTCCAAGGTTTATGCCTTTCTAGACTCATGAACTTCGTTGAGAGGCGTCTCTTGCGTGATGATGAAGAAGATGAGAAAAAGCTAGATAAGAGCCGCTGGTCATCAAATTTGGATGCATTGTGCTGGATGCTTGTGGATCGTGTATATATGGGTGCTTTTCCACAGCCTGCTGGTGTATTGAAAACTCTGGAGTTCTTCTTATCTATGTTACAATTGGCAAATAAAGATGGCCGTATTGAAGAGGCAGCTCCAACTGGAAAGGGTCTTCTTTCTATTGCAAGAGGAACTAGGCCACTTGATGCTTACATACATTCAATTCTTAAGAATACAAATCGTATGATATTGTATTGTTTCCTTCCATCATTCTTGCTTGCCATAGGGGAAGACGACCTTCTTTCAAGTTTAGGCTTGCTAATGGAATCTAAGAGATCATCATCAAACTCTTCACAAGAAGAGTTAGGAATTGATATCTGCACAGTCTTGCAGTTATTAACTGCTCACAGGCGAATTATATTCTGTCCTAGCAATCTTGATACCGATTTAAATTGCTGTCTCTGTGTGAATTTAGTATCTCTTCTACGTGACCGAAGGCGAAATGTACAGAACATAGCAGTTGATATTGTCAAGTTTCTCCTGGTGCATCGCAGGAGTGCTCTAGAAGATTTGCTGGTTTCTAAACAAAACCAAGGACAGCAGCTGGATGTACTACATGGTGGCTTTGACAAATTGTTGACAGGAAGTTTGTCGGATTTCCTTGAGTGGCTCCAGAGTTCTGAACAGGCCATCAATAAGGTACTGGAGCAGTGTGCTGCAATCATGTGGGTGCAGTATATTGCTGGATCAGCAAAATTTCCTGGAGTAAGAATAAAAGGTATGGAGGGTCGGCGTAAGAGGGAAATGGGAAGAAGGTCACGAGATATTTCCAAGTTTGACCTTAGACATTGGGAGCAAGTAAGCGAACGGAGATATGCACTGGAGCTGGTTCGTGATGAAATGTCTACTGAGCTGAGGGTTGTTCGTCAAGATAAGTATGGATGGGTTCTTCATGCTGAGAGTGAATGGCAAACCCATCTCCAGCAGCTTGTTCATGAGCGGGGGATATTCCCAATGCGTAAATCCATTGCAACAGAAGATCCTGAATGGCAGCTCTGTCCAATTGAAGGTCCATATAGGATGCGCAAAAAGCTTGAGCGCTGCAAATTAAGAATTGAGTCCATCCAAAATGTTCTTGATGGACAGTTTGAATTAGGGGAAATAGAGCTGTCCAAAGCGAAGAATGATAATACTCCTGATGTTTCTGATGCTGGATCTGAGTTATTTTTCAATCTTTTGACTGATAGTGCTGATGGGGATGAAGATGATGGTGAGCTGTATCATGAATCGTTTTTTAAAGAGCCAGGCGCCGCTAAAGATGTAGATTCTGCTAAAAATGGGTGGATTGATGACAGAGGTAGCAGTATAAATGAAGCAAGTCTTCACTCTGCGCTTGAGTATGGTGTCAAGTCTAGTGCAGTATCTGCTCCATCAGACAGCATACAAGGCAGATCTGACATAGGATCTCCTAGGCATTCCTCTTCTGTGAAAAATGATGAACTCAAGGTTACAGAGGATAAATCAGATAAGGAAATGCATGATGATGGTGAATATTTAATCAGACCTTTTCTGGAACCTCTTGAAAAGATACGATTTAGATATAACTGTGAACGAGTTGTAGGTCTTGACAAACATGATGGCATATTTCTTATAGGTGAACTTTGTTTGTATGTAATTGAAAATTTTTACATTGATGACTCTGGGTGCATATCTGAGAAGGAATGCGAAGATGAACTCTCTGTTATTGATCAGGCTTTGGGTGTTAAGAAGGATGTTACTTGCAGTCTGGATTTCCAATCCAAGTCAACCTCATCTTGGAGCACAACGGTGAAGACATTGGTGGGGGGAAGGGCATGGGCCTACAATGGTGGTGCATGGGGAAAGGAGAAAGTGTGTAGTAGTGGTAACTTACCTCATCCGTGGCATATGTGGAAACTCAATAGTGTTCATGAGATTTTGAAGCGCGATTACCAGCTACGTCCTGTTGCTGTTGAGATATTTAGCATGGATGGATGCAATGATCTTCTGGTATTCCACAAAAAAGAAAGAGAGGAGGTGTTCAAAAATCTGGTTGCTATGAATCTTCCGAGAAATAGCATGTATGAAATTTACTTATCCCATGTCCTTTTTTTGTGGGTGTGCGTGTATGATTGTCTGTGTTATCTGTTTTGGCTTTCTCTAGGTATTTATGCATGTTCACTTTCTATTACCAATTAAGATTGAATACCCTGCTGAAATAGTTTGAAATTTGCCTCCTACTGGTAATTGTGTAGCTAAATTTGCTACTATAGTGGTTTACTATTGCTCGCATTTTGTGTTTTATATACTATACATAGACGTCTTCGCTCTAGTTACTTGTAAATATATATTGTGCACAGTAAGCTGAACAGCCATGATAGTCTACTGTGCACAATTTATCTGTGCCTCCTGGAAATTATTTCCTGTTGTGGTTAGTGATTTTCTTGATATCGGTTTGCCATTATGTTTTACTGCCTGTAATATGTATTAACTTCTTCCTTCTGTAGTTAAGAATCTATGATTGCTAAATCATAACTCTCTTCCTCGCATCAGGTTGGACACAACCATCTCAGGTTCAACAAAACAGGAAAGCAATGAGGGCAGCCGTCTTTTCAAGATAATGGCTAAATCATTCTCCAAAAGGTGGCAAAGTGGAGAAATTAGCAATTTTCAATACCTCATGCATCTCAACACCTTGGCAGGACGCGGATACAGTGATTTAACCCAATATCCAGTGTTTCCATGGGTTCTTGCAGATTATGAAAGTGAAAACCTGAACTTCTCAGATCCAAGAACGTTCCGTAGGCTTGACAAACCCATGGGTTGTCAGACGCCAGAGGGTGAAGATGAATTTAGGAAAAGGTCAGCTCTAAATCAGACCACCTTGATTTCTCTTTATATACTTGGATTTTCATTATAAAATATATAACGATTATTGTGAAGTTGACTGCTGTTTGAATGACTTTGTCACCTTAGCATATTGCAAAGCATGGTTTTTGAATATCCTTATAGCTGGACGTGCTCCTTATATATTCTATTTCCTCTTTGTATTTCAGATATGAGAGTTGGGATGATCCAGAGGTTCCAAAATTTCATTATGGTTCTCATTATTCTAGTGCTGGAATCGTCCTATTTTATCTTCTACGCCTACCACCATTCAGTGCAGAAAACCAAAAGTTACAGGGCGGCCAGTTTGACCATGCTGATCGCCTTTTCAATAGTATTAGAGATACTTGGTTTAGTGCAGCTGGCAAGGGCAATACATCGGATGTGAAGGAGCTTATTCCAGAATTTTTCTATATGCCAGAGTTCCTGGAAAATCGCTTTAACCTTGACCTGGGAGAGAAACAATCCGGAGAGAAGGTTGTTCTGCGTTAAAACTCTCAGCTTTTATATTGTTTCGTCTACTTCCTTGATGTCCTGGTTGAAATCATTTGTCCTGTGGGAATGCCATCTCCCTTTCCTTCCAAAAATAGAGAAATTTAATCATATTGGATGTTTTTCAGGTTGGTGATGTTATTCTACCTCCATGGGCCAAGGGCAGTGTTAGAGAGTTCATCCGAAGGCATAGGGAAGCACTGGAATCGGAATATGTTTCTGAAAATTTGCATCATTGGATAGACCTTATTTTTGGATATAAACAGAGAGGGAAGGTGCGACTTTACATTCTTTACTATTTTTGCTATTTAGTTAAGTTTCTTTTTCTTCTTCTTCTTCTTTCTTTCTTTCTTTTTTTTTCCCTTTTTTTTAGTTGTTTCCAACTTTTTTTTTTTTTTTTTGAATTTCTAGATTACTTATTGGGCCTCTTTAGGTGCTCAGAAGCATACGAAAGATTTGCAACTAATTAAATCTGATCTTTTAGTCAATCAATAATCTCTTTTAATAGAATATCTCCCTATTTATCCCCTCTTGTATATATGCTTGTGTTTTTGTGGGCCTCCAAACAGATAGCAAACTTGCCAAGTAAAATTTATGAATAGATTTAGCTTAGTCCTTGTGCTGGCTGCTGACTTATTATGATCCTTTGTTTTGTTCTGGGCCTTGATGTGCTATTGCTTATGCATGAATTCTCATGTTTTACTAGACAGTAGTTTTATTTCTATTTTGATTTACTATTATAATATTTTTACTTATCTGTTTTTCCATAATTTGGTGAAATATTGGTACATTGGATGGTTGATTGAATTAAACTTCCTTCTCAGACGATTTGTTGAACCCAGTCCCACATGATTTACTCGTTTTATTGTGCTTATAATTCTTAAAATTTCCTCATATAATTGACAGGCGGCTGAAGAAGCTGTGAATGTTTTCTATCATTACACATACGAGGGGAGTGTGGACATAGACTCAGTTACAGATCCTGCAATGAAAGCGTCCATTCTAGCACAAATTAATCACTTTGGGCAGACACCGAAGCAACTATTCCAGAAGCCCCATCCGAAAAGACGGTCTGACAGGAGGCTTCCTCCTCATCCTCTTAAGCATTCCATCCATTTAGTTCCACGTGAAATACGCAAGACTTCATCTTCTGTAACTCAGATTCTTACTTTCCACGATAAAATTCTTGTGGCTGGAGCAAATACTTTGCTTAAACCCAAAACATATGCCAAGTATGTTGCATGGGGTTTTCCAGACCGTAGCTTGAGATTTTTGAGCTACGATCAAGACAGACTTCTCTCTACACATGAGAACCTTCATGGAGGTAACCAGATTCAATGTGCTGGTGTTAGCCATGATGCTCAAACTTTGGTCACTGGGGGAGATGATGGGCTAGTTTCTGTTTGGAGAATCAGTAAGGATGGTCCTCGTGCCGTTCGACGCTTGCAGTTGGAGAAGGCACTTTGTGCACATACAGCGAGAATCACATGCCTCCATGTTAGTCAGCCATACATGTTGATTGTGAGTGGATCGGATGACTGTACTGTCATTATATGGGATCTCAGCTCCTTGTGTTTTGTTAGGCAGCTCCCAGAATTCCCTGCATCTGTTTCAGCAATTTATGTGAATGACTTGACTGGGGAGATTTTAACAGCTGCTGGAATTCTACTTGCTGTTTGGAGCATTAATGGAGACTGCCTTGCGGTTGTTAACACATCCCAATTGCCATCAGATTTCATTCTCTCTGTGACAAGTAGTACGTTTTCTGATTGGCAGGACACAAGTTGGTATGTCACTGGTCATCAGAGTGGGGCTGTTAAGGTGTGGCACATGGTTCACTGCTCTAACCTGGAGAGTACCCAAAGCAAGTCAACTAGCAGCGGGATGGGAGTGTTAAATTTGGGTGCTAAGGCACCAGAGTACAGGTTAGTCCTCCACAAGATATTGAAGTTTCATAAGCATCCAGTTACAGCCCTTCACCTTACAAGTGACCTGAAGCAGTTATTAAGTGGGGATTCTGGTGGGCATTTGATGTCATGGACACTACCAGATGAGAGCCTGCGAGCTTCATTTAATCAGGGGTGATTACGGGAAAAGCAAGGTTTAAGTGTCATTTAGTTCAGCCCTCGGGACATCTATTAACTTATTGTGGAAACCATAAATGGGTTTTGTGTGTCCGTCCTTGTCAATGAGAGATGGATCATGTTTACATGGAAAAAAGGAATGTCAAGACAACAGGGCTGGCCTGGGATTGAAACAGGTAAAACGGGATTGATAATGATGATGAAACCTCTCATAAGCTTCTAACAAATCTCATAAAACCTACAAGCACGAGGTTTAGCACAATTTATGCACATAGCGGGATCAAGCTTCTGATTGAGAAGGCGAAACTATGGGCTGTGCTGTTGTTGTATCTTTTGGTGGATTGGCTGTACGGGATCATCAGTATACTAGCCTACTAGGTTATTTTTGATGTAAATAGATGGAAGTAAACTAACAGCGTGTAATGGGGTTGTATAGAGAGGAAGAGTGTCCAGTAGTTGGAAAGTTGGGTGAAAATGATATGGTGAGATTGGATGAGGGACAGTAAATTGGTTGAGTGGGTTCCTTTTTGGATGATTCTTTCTTTGAATTTCTTTTGTTGCCATTGTGCAGTGAGTCTTCCCATTTCATGTTGTGAAATGTAGATTTTCATCTCTCTCTCTCTCTCTCTCTCATATTGTCTGTTGTTTCTGCAATAAACTCATAGGATAGGTAATTCAAGTCAAGGATTGATATTTGCACACCATATTATTTCTTCTGTTGGTAGAGAAGCATTTACATGAAATGGGTCGATGCCCCTTAAAGATACTTTCCAACTGTGAGTTTTATGCTCTCCATGACTCATCTTACTCCCTTCATGTTAACAGCTAACTTACCAATTTCGTTTTCTCATCTTTTCAATTTTTTTCATTCTAATTGTTAAGCAAACTAATTTAAAAATTACTTAAATTACTCTCTTGTCCAAGTTCTCTCGTTTCTCATAAATGTAATGGAAAAAATAGAATGGGTTTCAAAACTATGGAACTTCAGTCGTTTAACCAAAATCTTATCAACAACGGCCTTCAATATAAGATATACATGATCATATGAGATGGCGAATAGAGGTCTTCAATTGTTTTTCGTTGCATATGCGGCTACGATCTTATCACGCGCACCATAGTCGCTTCTCATGCATGTGCTCTGTAATGGCTACATCCAGTTCACGACATTGTTACTTCAATACATCTTCAATCTTCACCGATTACTCGGTTATGAACAAAATCCATGTCAATTCACCTCGCAGAGTCCCCAGGTTTGCACAGAAACCAGTCAATAGTCCCTCTCTCAAAGATATTTGCAAGCGAGGAAGCCTGAAAGAGGCTTTCCGATCACTTGGCGGTTTCTTCGCCGATGATCGGAGCTCACCGCACTTTTGTATGGACGGGGCTTATTCACCTGTTCTCGAGCTTTGCGCGAGCAAGAAAGCTCTGTCACAAGGGCGGCAAATTCACGCCCACATGATAAAATCTAGTGTTGCGTCTGATTCTGTGTTCTTGAGTACTAAGCTTGTGTTCATGTACGGGAAGTGCGGTTCTCTTTTGGATGCGGAGAAGGTGTTCGACAAAATGCCTCACAGAACTATTTTTACATGGAATGCAATGATTGGTGCTTATGTTACGAATGGGGAACCTATTGAAGCACTTGAGTTGTATAGGGAAATGCGGGTATCAGGAGTTCCTCTTGATGCGTATACTATGCCTTCTTTACTGAAAGCATGCGGGGCGATTGAGGATCGTCACTGTGGGTCTGAGATTCATGGTTTTGTGATCAAATGTGGACATGTTGCTACGGTGTTTGTTATCAATTCACTTGTTGCTATGTATGCAAAGTGCAATGATCTTGACAAGGCGAGGCAGTTGTTTAATGGTATGATTGAAGAAGGGGATGTTGTGTCATGGAATTCCATTATTTCCGCGTGTACAGAAAATGGGCAGTCCCAAGAGGCATTAAGACTTTTTAGAGATATGCAGAGGGCTGGCTGTGCCATGAACTCATATACCTTTGTTGCTGCTCTTCAAGCCTGTGAAAATTCATCCTTCAGGAAACTGGGTATGGGGATCCACGCTGGTATTTTGAAAACTAGTCACGATGTCGATGGCTACGTGGCCAATGCTTTAATTGCCATGTATGTGAGATGTGGTGAGATGGGTGAAGCTGCAAGGATTTTTGGTAATATGGATGAGAAGGATAATATATCATGGAATTCTATGCTCTCTGGTTTTGTCCAGAATGGTCTGTACGAAGAAGCCTTATGGTTCTTCCATGATATGCTTGGTGCTGGTCAAAAACCTGATCAGGTTTCAATAATGAGCATGGTGGCAGCTTCTGGTAGGTTAAGAAATCTGTTGAATGGCATGGAAGTTCATGCTTATGCAATAAAAGCTGGATTAGATTCTGATTTGCAGGTGGGAAATACTCTTATAGATATGTATGCAAAGTGTTGTAGCGTAAACTACATGGGCCATGCTTTTGAAAGAATGCCTGAAAAGGATTATGTTTCTTGGACAACAATTATTGCTGGCTATGCTCAGAACAATGATCATGCAAAATCCTTAGAATTGTTCCGGAAGGTGCAAACTGAAGGCATAGATATTGATGTTATGATGATAGGGAGCATGCTGTTGATCTGTAGTGGGCTGAAGTCCGTATCCTTTGTAAAAGAAATTCATGCTTACATTACGAGAAGAGGTTTGTCTGATCTTATGCTACAGAATTCAATTCTTGATGTGTATGGAGACTGTGGTAACCTAGATTACGCAACTCGACTGTTTAAATTGATTGACTTGAAAGATGTTGTATCGTGGACAAGCATGATATCTTGTTATGTCCAGAATGGGATGGCAAATGAGGCTCTTCAGCTATGTTACTTCATGAAAGAAGCTGGTATTGAACCTGATTCTATAGCTCTAGTGACTACACTCTCTGCAGTTGCTAGTCTGTCTGCCTTGAAGAAAGGAAAAGAAATTCATGGCTTCCTAATTAGGAAGGGTTTCATCTCAGAGGGACCAGTTGGGAGCTCTCTTCTTGATATGTATGCCCGCTGTGGAACTATTGAGAATGTATACAAGATCTTTGATTGCATCAAAAACAAAGATCTATCAATTTGGACTAGTATGATCAATGCAAATGGAATGCATGGTCGTGGAAGGGCAGCCATCGATGTATTTAATAGAATGGTGCACGAAAACCTTGTTCCAGATCATATAACTTTTTTGGCACTTCTGAACGCATGCAGTCATTCAGGATTGATTGATGAAGGTATAAGATTTCTCGAAACTATGAAATGTATGTATCAATTGGAGCCATGGCCAGAACATTACGCCTGTCTGGTTGACCTTCTTGGCCGTGCAAATCGCTTAGAAGAGGCATACCAGTTTGTGAAAAGCATGCCAGTTGAGCCAACTGCCGAAGTATGGTGTGCTCTTTTAGGGGCTTGTAGGGTTCACTCAAATGAAAAATTAGGTGAAATTGCAGCACAAAAGCTTGTAGAATTGGATCCAGACAACCCAGGATATTATGTGCTAGTATCCAATGTCTTTGCTGCAAAAGGACGATGGAAAGATGTTGAAGAGGTGAGAATGAAAATGAGGGGAAATGGGTTGAAGAAGAATCCTGGATGTAGCTGGATTGAGGTTAGGAATAAGGTTCATACATTCATTGCAAGAGACAAGTCTCATCCTCAGTCTAGTGAGATTTACCAAAAACTGGAAGAAATGACCCAGAAATTGGAGAAGGATGGCGGTTATGTGGCGCAAACCAAGTTTGTTTTGCACAATTTGGAGGAAGAAGAGAAAGTCCGAATGCTCTATGCCCATAGTGAAAGGCTGGCCATTGCGTATGGTTTGCTTGAAACTCCTGAGGGAACTCCTATTCACATTGCAAAGAACCTTCGGGTTTGTGGGGATTGCCATACTTTCTGTAAGCTAGTTTCAGAATTCTTCGAAAGAAAACTCATTGTGAGGGATGCCAACAGATTTCACCATTTTGAGAATGGGGTTTGTTCTTGTGGGGATTTTTGGTGACAATTTCAGATTATGTTGAATTATGTCAACCATAAAAGCTCTTGGGTTTTATAAATGATCCTGATTTGCATCTGGATCACTCTCAAGTAGAAGAGCTATAGTTCCATGTATAAGCTCATGTTCAAGTTTCCCAGGCTATACCATATCCCAGAAGGAACCGGTAGCAGCCAATGGGTAGAAATTCAGGAAAAAAACATCACCAGTTCCACAAGTATCAGTCGTGAAATATGTTGATACAGTATGCATCTGGGAACTGTTGAAGAGCTTCTGCTTCGAGGATGATGTTGGATGAAGATGAAGAACTTGGCATTGGAAATGGAATTCAGAAACAGTAGGAAACCTGTTGAAAACATACACTAGCAGAAACAAAGAAGAGCAGCCAAAGCTGTAAGTTCATAGAACTTTACACTAATGTTATTAAATATTTGGTTCGAATCAAATTTGTTTCTTATTTACTGGTAATTGTATACTTGTTCTCTATTGCATATTCAAATGCCTACATGATCAACCAGTATGGCAGTATCATATAGTTCTCAATACACTCTTCCTGATAAACTGTTTTAGTGTTTGCATTTGTGGTTGCCTGGTTCTTGAACCTAGGCCTTAGGCACCTTCTTAACAGAACGGTGATTCCATAGGTTACAGCCCCCGGCGTGGTGGCCCAACTTTTTCCCACCACCCACGTGGAACTTACCTCTTCTCTCTCTCCCCCTCTCTCCTGCATGTGTGGCCAAAAATGGCCCATAGTGCATCCCACCGTGAGAGCTGTAACTCATGAAATCATCACTTTCACAATGTAGGTTTAGTATGGCCTTTGGTCCAATGGCATCTCATCCTCTCATGGGGCTAGAGGTACTGGATTCTATCCCAAACAAAATTTTGTTTTTCAAGACAAAATTTAGAATTTTCCTGAATATTTTTTTATTTTATAAAATATTAGTAAACTGTATCTAGACTCACTAATAGTCCAAGGGAATAATGACATGTTTTTGGGTTTTTAACTCTTGGATATAGTTAGGATCTTATCCTGCAGAGTCAAAATTGGTTATCCCCAAGACAAATGAGAGCAGATGACTCTGCCTACATTACCAGCATTACTGCTAGGGACTGATGCTAAGATTGTTTTTGACTTTTCAGCAGCTGGTGTTTAGCAGTTAGCATACCAAGAGAAAAGTAAAGGTTTCTTCTATCTTCTTTTCTTTTCTTTTCTTTTCTCTTCTCAGGCTCTGCCTGCATGTGTCCTCACTCCTCAGTGGTAGTGTGATACTAGTACTAGATGAAACTACTGGACCACCCTATGGCCTCTCTACAAGTGAAGGGCATCTCATGGTCATTTTCTAAGGATACCTTTCATGGTTACTTTACTTAGATACCCTACAAATTAATGCACCATCATGATTTTTAGTAGCCCTAGTTCATAGCAGAAGTTAGCATTGATGCTTCTAAGTTCTAAGCAATATAAAAATTGAAAATTATCTTTTCAGAAACCACCCCCAATATATGTAAATATTAGTAGAAATACAGAATTTTTGTGATGATTTAAGCTATAGTTATGTCAATCTTCTCCCAGGCTAGTTGTGTTTTTTCTTTTCTTTTCAAAATACCCTGTATGAAAATTCTGTTTATCATTGTCATATAGGGAAAGAAAAGAGATTCAGGTTCACCAAAAACCAAAAAAAAAGGAACAGAAAAGAAAAGAGATTCAGGTTCACCAAAAACCAAAAAAAAAGGAACAGAAA
>JAYMTT010000128.1:0-18758 GCA_036898025.1 Hypseocharis bilobata
TTAACCTTCAAAATGGGACACGTCAGCATCACTAACGGAATATTTAACAGAATTGGGTGGAAGACACAAAACATACGCAATTTTTTAAAGTTTGAGTACTGATACTGCTATTTAAAAAATTTAGATACTAAAAATACGTAAAGTGCAAACTACGTGACTAAAAGTGCTTAAAAAAACATTTTTCAATTGCATATACGCACATTTTTTTACATTTTACTTTTTTATTTTTATTTTCTGCTCTTGGGAACTTAAGGGACCGCGTCCAGGTGAGTAACTCTTTGTACGCAAGAATAGTGCAAGCTGTTCCGTTTGGTTCCGAGGGTTTGCATTTGGATTTGGGCGAGCTCAACATGCCGTAGCTACTCGCTTCAATTCCCGCTAACTCTCTTCGGATCTCCGATCAGGTAATTTCTATTCTTCATCTTCCTGATAACTCCTACCTGAATACCCCTTTCTATCTGTTGTTTGTTTCCCCAGAAAACATTTCTCGAGAAAAAAATAGAAGAAAAGTGAAAAAACCTGAATATTTCTGGCCCTTGAAACACCTGCATCAACCTTTTGTTTTTTTCCATCTATTTATTGATATTCTGGGTAGTTGTTGGGATATGATCAGAATTAGGGAACAATTTCAGGGGTTTAAGTTAAGGGCGTTGCTAAAGAGGAAGTAATTGAACCCCAAAGTGATGGACTCTGTTGCTAAGTGTAGAAGTCCATGCTTTTAATTTCTATTTGCAGCCCTTATATGCTTTAGACACCGGTTTTACTGCCGTCTTTTGTGCTATTAATGCTGTCTTATTTTGATAAGAAGTTCAATTAGAAGTCATTTTGTTTATTTGGGTTCTAGATTTGCTAGGACTTGGAAGTATATAGTATAATTCTGTTTATATGGCGTGGCATTTAACGGTCAGTGACCTACGTGCTTATTGCGCAAGATCATCAGGGAATTCCTTTTCTCATTCCTATTTTTTATTATTTTGACGTAGTATATTGTTTCGTGGTATCTCATATCTTACAACTTTTGTTCTGTAATTAAGTAGAAGCTATAATAACGGGAACCCATTCTTCATAATTATGATGATGGTGCACTTTTAATTCTCACCTTATCCAGCACGATTGATTTTCTTTTTTCTCTATTGCAATGAAGTTATAAGCAAGATGACTTCCTCAAATAATGTTGAGTTGGAGGCAGCGAAGTTTCTGCACAAGCTCATCCAAGAGTCTAAAGATGAGCCAGTAAAGCTGGCTACAAAACTTTATGTGGTAGGTGTGATGTTGGTTCGACAAATATTTTTCACTGTTTTTGTAATTCATTGCTGTATATTTACAAGTTTATATTCTGTGAGCGCTTCAGATATTGCAACACATGAAGTCAAGTGGCAAGGAACATTCAATGCCGTATCAAGTAATATCAAGGCGAGCCATTTCTAACTTCATTCATTTTTGTTTTGCTGTCTTTATTGGAGTTTTCTACACTTGTATCATTAGATTATTATAGTGTGCGAAGAGTGCCATTGTTACTGTCATCGTACATGGAGTTAATAATTCAGTAAATCCTACTGGTTGTTGTGGTAACTAATTCTAATAATTAATATGGGTTGGTTTTAGAAGGACATGAGTTTGTATACTTTCCTTATATGGTGAAATGGAAGGATGGTGCAATTTTTGGCTGCTGATGTAGTAAAGCCTGGTGTATATCGGTTTTGACTATTAATGTGCTCATAATGTAACCGAAAAGTGTACTTCACTGCACGTGTTCTGGAATATAATAGAGATTGGTTGTTGCCTAGTTGGTTGTTGTGGCTTGGATGATGATGGTACTTAGTGAAGGTTCAGAGCTTTTTTATACATGTGTATGTAGTATTTAATTTTTATTGCCGATGGTACAATCACGCTGCTGTGTTGGCTGATTTAAGGTCTACCAGAATTACACATTAATCTGGGGATTGCTCCATATGTAGTTGTTTTATTTTATTTTCTTCATAGATGGATATTTCTGAAGGTCAGGTTGATCGAGTACCACATATGTTTACTGGGTGATTAATGACGCAACAAATCGAGTCTTCCTACCTGACATACTGTAGGCTTGATCCCTGTTTACTTGACTTGCTATAAAATGTATGCTCTGAATATATATTTTTCCCCTGTTGACTTAATTTTCTTTATACCAGGGCCATGGAGACTGTAATCAATCAAAATGGTCTTGATATAGAGGCTTTGAAGTCTTCACGCCTTCTAGTGCCTGGTGGAACTCAAGCAGGGGATTCAGCACCAGGGCAATATGCAGGTAAAATGCAGCTATAAGCGCTTTCTGTACTTGTAATTCCCATTTCAGGGCTGTTGGATGAAGCATGACTAAATGGAAAAAACATATGCAGGATCCTCCCAGGCCATCGGGGTTGCAAAAGATTCCAAAGCAGGGATGGCTATGATTGAGATGTCCAAAATTGACCCATTCGTTTCAGGCAGGCCACCCATTGGCCCTAGTGGCACAGGGCATGATTATTATCAAGGATCTGTAGCTCATAGGAGTAGTCAGTCTTTTGAACATGAAAGTCCATCCAGTTTGGACACAAGGTCTGCCAACTCACAGTCACAAGAGAGGCGTGATACAGCAAATTGGGATAAACAGGCCAAGGATGGTAAAAAAGCTACCACTAAGAGGAAAAGGGCTGATTCATCTCTGACTGTGGAAGCACATCGTGACAACCCCCAGCAGATTGATGCTGACAACAGCATAGTTAATCAGAGGAAAGGCAAGATGAACAAGATTGAGTCGTCAGGGGGCCTTGCTGTTAAAGGTGGCGAGAATAACCACTTTAGTATGGTGCAAAGTAGTGGTCAAGTGGAGCATTTTACATCTTTATCTGGTAGCATTAGATCAATGCATAGAGCCAAGCAAGAGGGGCAAAATTTAACAGATAAGCAATTGGATTCAACAGTCATTAGCAGTTCAATGTCGCGGGCTCCAAATTCAAAATACCCCGAAGAAGTGGAAGTTTCCTCTGCTCACAACACTGTAGGATTGCAGCAAGGGGGCCCTCTACTTTCTTCACACGACCTTCTTTATTCGAGGGGCGTATGGAATCAAAATAGAGCTGGCGCACCATTTGAAAAATCCCAATTTCCCAGGTTTTCTCCAAACATGGTTTCTGGTAATGTGAAAGCAGAATTTCCAATGCAGCAGTCAACAACTCCATCTCTTGGATCAAGTAAGCATTTAGAAATCGGAACAAATTGCAAAGTGAAAGTTAAAGATTTTGTTTGTTGAGAAACTTACATCCATCTTATATGGGCTTGATATTTATTCATTGGTTAGAGTTTAGACTGAAGTTTATGCAGGAAACTTCTCTTTCATGGGAATTAAGATTTCAGTTTCCCCTTCAGTTTTCTTCTAATCGATTTATTGATGAATGTTGAGAATTCTATATTCTCAAGTATTTCTTTCTTACTGTAGTTGACGGTTATGATTACTAGATGGAAAGTTAATTACTGTTTGTCTGATGTTGAATGTTTTTTGAAGGAGGCTGACATTTGCATTCTGTAATATCTTCTGGGTTAACATTCTATCTCACATGATATTGTTTGAATTTCAGATGCCGGTGGCAAGTTTCATGGTGTTGCAGCTTCTAGTTCATATCCGATGGTAGAACCAGGATTATCAGGTGCACCACAGTTCAGTAGTAATTTAAATGATAATCAGGGTTTGGTTGCAAAAATTTCGGAACGAAACAGTGAGGCCTTTAATTCTCCATTAGTTGAAATGTCTGCCGGCAAAGGTGACCCTGAACATCAGAATAATGAATTAGTGAAAGGTGCAGTAGCAAATGCTCTTGAGAAAAATGTAGATGCTCAATTCTTTTCAGTGAATCGAGGAGATGAAGGACCCACGATGCTTTCCACTGGAAAGGTTTTGGAGCATGATGGTGGAAATTCGAACATGGTAGCAAATGTGAATAAGATATTTCAGGTACTTATTTCTTTTTATCAATTTTGGTTTCTGCTATTTAGATGTACAATAATGTGGTGCTGAACCACAGCCCTTCAGTTTGAGTTCTGTTAGTGTAACAAGATAAAATTTTGTATCTGGGATGATGAGAGGTTCTCCTTCTCTAGTGTTTTTTACCCTTTTTCTTTGTAGAAGGAGATCGTTCAATGTTTGCCCATCATCTGCACTTAATTCTTTGTTTCTTCATAACCTCATCCATGTGGGTTATAATTTAAATTTTATGTATAATTTCCCTGATCTGAATATATTTTCCAGTTTCATGGGCCTTTGTTAAGTCTTTAGGTCACATTTGGTTCGGTGGAAAGGGGTGGAATGGGAATGATTCCTTTCCCTTGTTTGGTTTACAAAGGAGCATGAATGAGAATGATCAATAATATTTCAATTCTCATTAACATTGTTAATGTTGCAAGACTAATTTTGGTTTGAAAAAAGAGGCAGATGCAATGCGTGTGTATTTTTTTTATCTTCCCGAAATTGTAAAGTCTTGCTTTCAAATTACAGAGCCACAAATATGAACTCTGAGAATAAGTACACATAAACAAGCCCCAAAAAACCTGAGCCATGCCTAACAAAAATATACCGAGCCCATCCAAATACAATACAATAACATCCCCATGCCATACCACTAATTCGAACCGAAGAATCACATAAGACCTGAAAAAACCACCTTAAAACTCCCAGCACATGAAAATAACCCAGAAACAAACAATTAAAACCCCAAATAAAACCAACCCCAGCACAATGAAACCAACTTATCTCCAACAGACCTAAAACTGCCACCATTCCATACCAGAAACTCCACCTAGCCACTAATCAAGGTTCAGCTACACAGAACCTCCACACCTGTTTTGGAACCTGCTAAAAACAAAAGCTCAACTAACAAACAAAATAGGGTAGGAAACGGCAGATGCAATGTGTTAGTTGGAAAAAAAAATGTGATCCAAAAAATATTATAGTGTGTAAGAAGAAAAAGCGTGTAGGCTAAAAACATGTCAGATGAAAGGAGGGGGGAGAGAGAAACTGGGATAATTTGCAACCAATAAAAATGGAAGAAAGAATAAAAACATATCAAACTACACTTATGCAAAACCTAGACAAGGGGGTAGAAACACCTTTGGAAAGAGCTTCAAAGCTGCTGAATGTCTCTGTTATTATGTCCTTACTGATTGAGAGATCACATCCCATTTTGTATACTGCGACCTCCTTTTTCTATTTGGACTAAGATTTATTATATAGAACATTGAGGAGTTTCAGAAAACTAAATTATGAATTGCAAGAAAAAAAATAAAGAAATGACCAGAGGCCCTAACAAATTAATTCTAAGACAATAAAATCCAGTAGCTGCTGCGAAAGCCCTTGTTGACCAAGTCTAGAAGTTACACATTGCGCATGATTCAATAGCTCATAAATATATACTAAAATTTAACCAGCAGCATTTTGTAGAACATATAAGGATTTGAGTATAGCAAACTTTTTTTCCCCAACATTTGAGTATTGCCAATATTAGTCCTAAGCAGGACAAAATTACTGGAGTTTGCTTAGAATTTGTATTACAGAAGCATTATTTCTTCCTTTATTCCTCAACTTAACCAAAAAAAGGAAACATAATGCTACCATTTCTTCTTAATTTAATATAGAGAGTGAACCATAGTGTATGGCTGTCTGCTATACTTACAATGAATAAGTTCAAGAATTTTTTTTTGTTTAAAATAGATTTAAGATAGTCTATGTGATGGTGCTAGTATGATGTATACAATATTGCATTTCACTATGAGAGAATAATGGAAATAGTTTCCAGAAAATTCACTCGAGTTAGCTTTATGATGGTCAGTTGACTCAGTTCTTCTAGGTATCCTTACATTTTCCTCCTTTGACGTATGAAAAATTTGGTTTGAGCTGCTTTGTGGGTTGCATGTCCTGCTCACATTATGCCTTCTTTGTACTCTTTTGAGCTTAATTTTATTGTTTGGTAGCTATTGGTTGTGCTTCTTTATCTTTATCCAGCATCATTTATAACTCTGCCATATCAAATTTTGTTTACACATTCAGTGGCTCTTTTTTGTGTTGTTTTTCTTGACAGGGTGGCAGACAAAACAGTTTCTCAGAGATGAATATGCTCAGAGGTGCTGCTCCAAGAGACACAGGAAAAACTCCAATTTCCCAGGCTCCCATATCCTCTGGCATGGCTTTCAAGGAACAACAGTTCAAACAACTCAGAGCCCAGTGCCTCGTCTTTTTAGCATTCAGGTTGTAACATATTCTTAGCCCGTGCTGATTTTCTTTTAATTTGGAATGGTTCAGTGCATAATTTTGCTTTGGGCATTTGTCTTAACTAATGGTTTCCTATGTGCAGAAACGGACTGTTGCCAAGGAAACTACATCTTGAAATTGCACTCGGTAACATTTTTCCGAAAGAAGGTGACTAATACTTGATTCAGTAGCATAGGGGAAACATGAGTATAAAAGAATCTTGTATTTTGTTATTTCTTCATCTATTAACTTTGCAAAAATTAGGTGGCAACACAGACGGACTTCGCAAAGACCCAGGTGAACATAAGGGAAAAGCACTGTCTTCTAATGAGCCAAGTGGCACTCCTGAGGTGACAATGCCATTTAGAAGACTAAATAATGCAAGGAAATCTGATAGAGTCCCCCAGGGTGCCTCATCTACTGGAAGTTTCTTGGAGGCAGACTCCTTGACAAAGGAAGCTGAGAACTCAAGGATGATGGAGGACAAAAGTGGCCCACCTTCAGATGCTCCTGTACTTATGGAGGAGAAGAGACATCTTATGAGTTCAAGAAAACTTGAGACTGAAATACAGGCTGACGAAACAACAGAATCACATGCATTTCCTACAGGGACTTTGCAGCAGCCTGACTCTGCAAGTATAAGGGGTTTAGCTGTTGGTAGCTCAATAGACAATTTGGAGAATCGCAATCCTCTAGTTGGGGTGGCTAACCAAGCCTCTGTTGTAGGAACGCACAAGGAGATGAACCCTGAAACAATTAGCTGGGCTGGAAGTGGCAGTCATAACGATGTCTCTAGCGGGTCTCTCCCAGTATCTGCTGTTCAGCAGGAGCAACTACCAGAAAGAAAAGATAACACTCCTAGTCGGTCTCAGAGTCTTGTTAATGGTATTGTGTCAGAGAACCAGCATGCTAGTAATCATTCATCTTCTCTTTCATTGAGAGAACAGTGGAAATCTGCTTCAGGCATTGATGAAGAATGTCGTTCAGTAATTCCAACGAAAGAGGCTAGTTTGATGGTGAAACATGTATCACAAGGTGAAAATTATAGTTTGATGGTGAAACATATATCACAGGGTGAGAATTATACTTCTAAACCAAACAGCTCCTGTGATGAGCATAATACTAGTATTCTCTAGCTGATGAGCCATAGTTTGTTGACTTTCAAACAAGATGCATTTTAGGTGAGGAAAATGGTTCTTGTCGATGATACACTAAAAAATGGTATTTATTTTACTGCAGACCAAGAAGAGGAAGATGAGCTTGCAACTAATGATTTACTGGCTTCTCCAAAGTACACGATGTCTGAGAAATGGATTATGGATCAGCAGAAAAAGAAACTTCTACGTGAGCAAAATTGGATAAAAAAACAGCAAAAAGCCGAGAGGAGAATTGGTTCTTGTTTTGACAAATTAAAGGTATGTTATTAAACTATTTCATTAGAACTTGTTGCCTGGTCAGATTCTAGTTGATGTTATCATTATGATTCCTTTTTTTTTGGTGGTGGTGGTGGGGAGGGGCATACTAGTTGTATTAATTTTGATTACCTCAATTTAGGTTGGGACTATAACTTAAAATTATTGATTGTGGGGCAATAGAGGAATGCAAGAAGTGCTTAAATTATTTGAGAAAGTTACCAATGTTCATCAGGGTCGGAACGAAAAAAATAGGGGTTTTGCAAGTGAATTGCTTTTAATGGACTTAGTTTAAAAAAATGCTCCTGAAGTATTTTTCTGTGTATCTGGAAATCAAATATTGACTCTGAATAGGTTTTGTATAACTGGTTAAGAAGCTCATTGGGGAAGGAACAACGTGAGAACTCAGGATGCCTGCTTTTAATTTATGTGGTAACTGTGCTGTAGTCTACATATCTGCTGCAGCAAATATTGAATCTGTTCAAGGTTGTGTCATATTTCTCCATGAGACATTAGAGGCCCTTACTAAAGTTACGGAGTTTCAAGTTTAAGGCAACATTTGATGCTCCATTACACCTATAATCACCTGGAGTCAATACTATGTGATTCATACATTACTGTATGGTAATTGTTTTAGTTTACGTAATCGACAGCTCATCCATGCTTGAAAATTGTGCCATGTTTGAAACTGCATATTGCAGGAAGGGCACTTTCACTAATCTTGTTATTATTTCATCTTGTGCTTTCTTCTTGTTTTAAGCACATTTTAGTTAGAGGTACAGACATGTGTCTTTCGTTTCACAAATAAGATCACCTCGATTGCCTATCTTTTTTGCCTTCTAAGTTCTAAGTTCTAATTACTAACATCATAAAAAAATGTCCATGTTATAGCTAGCTATGATTGGTTTTAATGTGTATTATTGGATAAGGAAATGGTTTTGCATATTTCTTGTCTTTGCTGAATAAAGCTTCCTCATGCCTTCCGTAAGGAAATCGAAGAAAAAAGGAGGTAACATTTTCAATGAGGTGCTCCTAAATATTTGAGAGCTTTGTTTAGATAAGAGGCTGTTTTGTAACATTTGAGGTGCATTAAGCTTGGACTTCAGTTCCCATGGACGGTTGTTGACTTTACACTTCTCTATCTGCGGGATTTGGACTGTCTAAAACTGTAGGATTAGGAATCATCTACAGTTGCCTGATCAGAGTAGTCTTGAGGAGTAAGTGGCGTTTCAGTGTAAGCACTATGTTGTGGAGCCATTTCTAGGACAGCACACTTGTACATGCGTTATACTGTTGACCTGTTTAGGCTTGGGCTTAAACTGGTCAAAGGCTGATTGATACTGTGCGATAAGGCCGCGCTGTTTATTGTAAAGAGAAGATATCTGGAAAAGTACAAATAAACTGAGAGTTTCATTGTGCTGAGCATGGAATGAGGGGTCTGATTTCAGGAATTCAAAAATGTACTTGTGTGATAATTTCTTTAACCTGCAGAGACTGTTAGTAATTATTTATTTATTTATTAATTTTGGATCAACCTTTTTATTTTATTAAACTTTACTTTGTTCAATGTTTGGTAAGTTCCGCAACACCATAACTATTCACAAAAAAGAAAAAAAGAACAAGAAAATAAAAAGAATAGAAAAATAGCTACCCTCCCTCTGTCCGTTCCATCATATGTATTTTAGTTAGTTCTTTTTCTCATTTTAATTTACGTATAACCTTTCTAGTTAATTTTTTATACTGTTTAATTTTAGAGGATGAAGATCAATAGCGCAATGGCTATTTTTGATGGAAGGTATAGAGCATCTAGTAGAATGAAAGATAGTCTTATCATTTGTTTGGTGCAACCCAAATTCTGGTATTTGTTATAGCCCATTAATAAGCTGTTGTTTGTCATCTATCTAGGGGCGGGCTTGTGATGGGAAAGGGTATTAGTTATTCTTTCCTGGCCAATCCTATCCTATCCCATAGCTGAGGTTGCTTTTGGTTCATTTTAAGAGGAACTGGAATCAAGGAATGGGAATGACAATGTTATTCTCATTCTTTGTACTTTTAATAATTTTTGCTCAAGGATATATGAACATATTATTGGTAGGGATTGGAATCCCATTCCTCTTCTATTTGGAGGGAATGAAAATGTACTAATTTGAGGGAATGGGAATGAGGTGAGAATGAGAATTAAAATGAGAATACATGACTTGGTAATCTAAGCACAAAGAATAGGTGATTCCAATTCCCTTCAATATAATCCAAGGCTACCTGATATCTGATGTGAAAAACATAGCTTCTGAGTGTTACATCTTTCCCAATCATTCAGTGTCTATATAGGATAGAAATCATATTTATGTTTCTGTTTTGTGTTACTGGAGATGATTCTTGATGAAATTTGAAATCAGAAGGTTCTTTGAGTCACCTGGAAAATTTGGATTTTAGAAAAATACTAAAATGATTAGATCCCATAGATGTTCTCAGAACTAATGTCTAAATTCTCAGATCAGAGACAAACTGACCAAAGTTGGTTGGACTAGGTTGGTTCTAGTTTAACTTGAGCAGAGTTGCATTGCATGTTTATCAGTTGCTTATATTGTTATGTTAGATACATTGAAGATGATGCATGGCTTGTTATGGTGACTGGAGTCATATATTTTTTCATATATTTTGTCCTATTAATTTATGAGAAGAATTCAATTTATTCAAAAGAAGCTTGAATGAGGAAAACGAGAATATACATACAAAATGTTGCATAATGTTCCGTGTGTCAATACTTTTGCAGGATACTGTGAGCTCATCCGAAGATATATCTGCAAAAACCAGAAGTGTCATAGAACTGAAAAAACTTCAACTCTTGGGACTTCAAAGGCGTCTCCGGAAGTAATTCATTTTCGTAGTTGTGCTTCAAATTATTATGCTAGTCCTTGTAGTTACTTCAACATTTGAGATATTTGTATTCTAATTTTATTTTTCTTTCATTTGACAGTGGTTTTCTAAATGATTTCTTTAAATCAATATCATCTGACATGGATCGTTTGAGACAGTATAAGAAACATAAGCATGGTAGGAGGATAAAACAACTTGAAAAGTTTGAGCAGAAAATGAAAGAAGAGCGACAAAAAAGAATCCGTGAGAGGCAGAAGGAGTTTTTCAGTGAGATAGAAGTTCACAGGTATGTATCAGGGGTTGATCAGTCCAAATCATGACCTTTTCTTTTCATTTTTCTGATGTATTGCAATATATGCCTGTTTACATCTCTAGTAGTGGTTAATATTTAAGATCTATGGTTGATTACCTTATCTGCAGGGAAAGACTGGACGATGTCTTTAAAATAAAGAGAGAACGCTTGAAGGGTTTTAATAGATATGTGAAGGAGTTCCATAAAAGAAAGGAACGCATACATCGTGAGAAGATTGACAGAATCCAGCGTGAGAAGATTAATTTGTTAAAGATAAATGATGTGGAGGGGTATCTGCGAATGGTGCAGGTTTGATGTCGCTTTACTATATTTTACGAACTTAAATTGTTATTTTACTATTTTATTCCCAATTTATTAATTTTTTATGATTCTGCAGGATGCCAAATCTGACCGTGTTAACAAATTGCTAAAGGAGACTGAGAAATATCTACAAAAGCTTGGATCGAAGCTGCAGGAAGCAAAGACCATAGCAAGTCGCTTTGAGAATGATATGGACGAGACCCGAACTGCAAGTGTTGTTGAGAAGAATGAGATTGACGTTGAGAACGAAGATGAAAGTGACCAGGCAAAGGTCCGTTTATATCTTTTTCTGTACACTGTTTTGAGTTCATCTAATTGTTCTCCCTTTTATATTTGCTCATTTTGTTACTGATGTGCAGCATTATCTGGAAAGCAATGAGAAGTACTATTTAATGGCTCATAGGTACTAAGCGTCTTTATCTTCCGCTTATATTTGCTATCATTCCTTTTCTTTTTTTTTTTTGGTGAAGTTTTTACTTTCTGATATTAGTTTGGTATGGTAGTTCAGGCCAGCCTTAATTTTTCTTTCCAGTTTTATTTACTTATTTATTTATTTTATTTTTCTACTTTTCAAAACTCATTTTGTCTTTCTGCAAGATTTTTATGTATCTTTCACGAGAGAAAATTTGATATCTTCTAGCCTTAATGTTTAGAATTTCTTTTCTTTAAAAATATTGGGTCATATGCAATTGCTGAATAATTTATGGTTGGCATTTTCTATGCAGTATAAAAGAGAACATTGCGGAGCAGCCAACAAGTCTTCAGGGTGGAAAATTACGGGAGTAAGTAGATTATGCATTTGTTAAAGAAACATTCTTTACCCTTCTCTGGTGGTGGTTTGAGATCGTGTATTTGCTGTCTTTTTAACTGAGACTGTTTATTCCATTTACGAAATATGTTATTATAGACATGGTCTAGAAAGAAAGCTTTTTGCTAGCATTTCTCTTGTGGTTCTTTATAGTTGTAAAGCCTTTTATTGGTATTCTCTGGTTTGAATGTCTTTATAATTGGAGACTGTAACCTACAGGTACCAAATGAATGGCCTGAGATGGTTGGTTTCTCTGTACAATAATCATTTGAATGGAATTCTTGCTGATGAGATGGGTCTCGGTAAAACTGTTCAGGTGCTTCTTAATCTTCATGCTTTGTTTTCAGACCGCTGTTCTTCGAGATTATAACAACAAATTCTTTTGTAGGTTATTTCATTGATTTGTTATCTGATGGAAACCAAAAATGATAGAGGGCCCTTTTTAGTGGTTGTACCTTCTTCTGTTCTACCTGGATGGGAGTCAGAAATCAACTTCTGGGCTCCTGGCATTCATAAAATTGTTTATGCTGGGCCCCCAGAGGAGAGGCGTAGGTTATTCAAGTAATATCATCTGAACCTGAACACCTATCTTTGTTATATGGTGAATATAATCTTAGCTGGTAGTTTTTGTTGCAGGGAAAGAATTGTTCATCAGAAGTTCAATGTCCTGCTGACAACGTACGAGTATCTGATGAACAAGCATGATAGACCAAAACTAAGTAAAATACAGTGGCATTATATTATAATTGACGAAGGGCATCGCATAAAGAATGCGTCCTGTAAGTTAAATGCTGACCTGAAGCATTATCAGAGCTCGCACAGATTGCTATTAACTGGAACACCACTACAGGTTACAAATTATCTTCTATGCTCCTGTTAAATCAGTCAGTTTAACAGATAAATCATTTTCCTTTTTGTTATGCGGTCTTGCTATTTCTATGGTCGTACTGTTTTATTTTTTATTTTATTTTAAATTTTAGTTCTCAGTTTTGATTTTGTTTATTGGTTACTTTTTTTTTCTTTTTAACAGAACAATCTAGAGGAGTTGTGGGCGCTACTCAACTTCTTGCTCCCAAATATTTTTAATTCTTCAGAGGATTTTTCTCAGTGGTTCAATAAACCTTTTGAGAGTAATGGTGATAATTCGCCTGATGAAGTAAGCATGGATTCATTATGTTACATTGATATTGTCTAATTTCTTCTGATCTTTCTAATTTATCAATATTCTTATATTGCTGTTGGCTTCTTGTAACAAGGCCTTACTATCTGAGGAGGAGAATCTTTTGATCATAAACCGTCTTCACCAAGTTCTTCGACCGTTTGTTCTTCGGAGGCTGAAACACAAGGTTTTAGAATTGTATCCTCATACATAACATTTATCTTTCCAAGTATTTTGACTTATTGACATTTCAGATATCACTATTGTAAAAAAAATCATCTTTTATATATATATATTATATTTGAGGAGAGTACTTTTCCGATTATTTTCTTGTACAAAAATCCGTGTATTTATAAGGGATTTGACTATGTTGTAAAAGGGATTCTATCATAGTTATTGTAAATTATATCATCGTGTTTTAATGTTCTTGTATTCTTGAATACTTTTCCGATAGGTCGAAAATGAACTGCCTGAAAAGATTGAGAGATTGGTAAGATGTGAGGCTTCTGCATATCAGAAGCTATTGATGAAGAGGGTAGAAGATAATCTTGGTTCAATTGGAAGTTCAAAGGTTTCCTTTTTTTCACCCTTCATTATTAGTTCACTAATTAGATCTAGAGGGAAAATATTGAATGATATTTATATGTGACAATTGCCATATATATTACTGACTGTGCAGGCTATATTTTCAGGGTCGGTCGGTGCATAACTCTGTTATGGAGCTACGTAATATATGCAATCATCCGTATCTCAGCCAGCTTCATGCAGATGAGGTATGTTATTTAACTATTCATGTAGGTTTTATTTGGTTCTCTGAAAGAATGGTAAGGAAAGGAAAATGTACTAAAATGTGTTTCTCTAGCCTTTTCAACTATTTTTCCTTTCCTTCTCTTGTATATTTGCTGGTGCTCTCTTCTTTCTTTCTGAGAGCCAAAGGTAAGCACGGCAGTAGTTGTTTTTTCTTCTTCAATATGTGCTAATATCTGTTCTATATCTGACCCAATTGTTAGGTTGATACTTTAATACCTAGACATTACCTGCCGCCGATCATCAGGCTTTGTGGGAAGCTTGAGATGTTAGATCGAATACTACCCAAGTTGAAAGCAACAGATCATCGGGTAAGAAATAATTGTACATTTTTATGACAAATATCAAAATATAGTAACTGCAGAGTTTAATATTCTGTAGTGGCGTATGGAGCATACAATCTAATTCCTCTAGGTTGCAGTTTTTATGGGTTGAGTTACATGTGTCTGTCAAGGATTATCTGTTGATGAATAATATGGTAGTTAGTTCCATTTTAATGTCTTAGCAGTTAGCATTGTGTGTATTGTATATTGCCCTGTTTCCTTTCACCTGCGTCCAGACCCTTTAAAATCAATCAAGTTTCATGGGAAGCATTGTTTGATTGTTTATGTGATTAGTTGGTTTTATGTATTCAGTCAATTATGTTGTCACTCTATATACATGGATTTTATATTCATTTTAGATATGGTGCTATGAGCAACTTTGGGGAGTTGGCAGATTGACCTAAAGTTGTTTCTTTTGCAGGTTCTTTTCTTTTCAACAATGACTAGGTTGCTTGATGTTATGGAGGAATATCTGTCATTGAAACAATATCGCTACCTCCGATTGGATGGACATACATCTGGGGGTGATCGTGGTGCCCTTATCGAACGATTCAACCGACCAGATTCACCCTTTTTCATATTTCTTCTCAGGTAGTTCAGCATGCCATACATGATTCAGGTTACTATGAATTTTTAATTTACTTCGCATGTTTTGTTCCTGGTAATGAGTAAATTTAGGGATTAAGTATTGTGTTCAGAGAGATCAGTTAGTTTCAGTAGTTTTGACTTCAATGTATGTGGTTTAGCATTCGTGCAGGTGGTGTTGGAGTGAATCTACAAGCTGCTGATACTGTTATCATATTTGACACTGATTGGAATCCGCAGGTAATATGAACACTTCCTCCTTTATTTCTATGTCAAGTTGAAATTACATGTAATCCACTCTGAAGCTGATTTAGTTTTAATATATGTCAGGTTGATTTGCAAGCACAGGCCAGGGCTCATAGAATTGGACAGAAGAGGGATGTACTTGTTCTTCGATTTGAAACGGTACATGCATTGTCCATGGATTGTCATTTGAGACAAAGATATGGCTTCTTATGTTGAAAATGACCAATTTTGCAACCTGTTGAGCTGGTTTATGTGGAGTTATATAGTTCTAGGTTCATCTGTTTCTAATATTATAATATATGAAATAAAGGAATTATTACTTATTTTTATTGCCAGTTATTTTTTTTTGACATAACTAAATAGCTACTGAAATTTAGACCATATATTCAAGATGACAAATAGCTAATAAAATCCTTGATGTATCATATTGAAATATTATTGAGCATTGTGGCAAAATCCTTTAGGAATTTCCTGTATTTTGTTTCTGATAAGATCTATAATTTGTAATTTTTGTGAATTTATTTCTAACTAGTCTATTTGATTGGAGAAGAATTCATGCGTACCATTTTATCCCTCACAACTTCTATCTAGGCTTATTTCTTGTATACGGTATACCATTTTATGGTCGAGTAATTCTAGAGACTGGGCCATGCATGTTTGTGAATGGATCATGCAATTATATATTATGCATCATTAGGTTTGTATAGTTTGTATTAAATCAGCATCTCTCTTCAAATGTGGAACTAACAATCATATTAATGAAGAATTTATATGATCTTTATAGTGAATTTTAAGTGCTTATATATCTTCGATACGGCTATGGCTATCTTGTTCCTTTTTGGATAAATTTTTGACTATACAATCGAGTCATTACGTCCTGGTACTTTTCTTGAAATCTGGGGAAAACTTTTAATTGATTATCTAGCAATTGCATGCTATTAAATGCAGCAGACTTGTAGATAGATTTTAGTCATTGTATATTTTGTTTCACTTGGGCTGTTCTTTATATAAAATATGAGGAATTTTTCAACATATGATAACATTATTTAATATAATTTCAAATTAATGACTAGATTTTCTTTAAATGTGGTATTGTTATTGAACCTCCAAAATTCTACTTTTACTATTACTACCATATTTGATAGTTTTACAGTTAAATTATGCGAAACAGGAATATGTTTGCCTGAAAATGCTAGATGATATTAGTTCCCAAAGAGTAATTTCCAATACATAAATGCTTTGCATGTGATATGTATTATAGTACTAGTTAGAGTGCATGTGCTTTGCATGTGATTTATATTTTTTAATCTTTGTTTTTAGTTGATAAAACATGAATATAATGATATTCGGCTAAGATGTTGAGTTATGAATTCGAATGCTAAGATGGTACATTACTGTGTGCTAATGCTCTTATCTCTAGATTCTCATTTTCCTTAAAGGATTTGATATTTATTCTTCAACTTGGTGTATTCTAAATATTTGTGATCCACTTATGATGTATAAGGTTCAAACTGTTGAAGAACAAGTCAGAGCTGCAGCTGAGCATAAACTGGGGGTCGCTAACCAGAGTATTACTGCTGGATTCTTTGACAACAATACTAGGTAAATTGGGATTTCTGTGAAGTTAAAATTTGTCGTAGTGATTTCAATAATATGCAAAATGTTGTTGATTAGTGCTTTGAAGGAGTTTTCTGTTATCTTCTCAGTGCGGAAGATCGGAGGGAATACTTAGAATCTCTTTTGCGAGAGAGTAAGAAAGAGGAAGCTGCGCCAGTTCTTGATGACGATTCTCTGAATGATCTCTTAGCTCGCAGGTACAAAAATATTTGTGTTTCTGCATTTGTTCTTCCTATTGGTGACGTGACAGGACTGCATGGTGTTGCAAGATTTTATTGCTGTTCTAGTGTTAAATATGTGTTATAAAATTAAATTTCCTTCTCATTGATAGAACCTTGGTTTTGGTTAATAAAGTAGAACCATTATTCCAATAGATGCATGGCCTTTTACCATTCTATCTAAAGCTCTAGTTACTGGTAGCGTACTTGCCACCTTGTATTTGGTGCCCTGTTATTCTATATCAGTTTTTGCATGTTTCTTGCGTGTAAGTATTCTGTTTGAGGTGAAAGATTGTCATTATTTATCATTGAAGTGGTTTAATAATAAACTTGGTTTACAGAATTAAAGTGGACGTGTATGTAATTTCGTATGAAGATATGTGTCTTAGGACTGACATTGTGTTGGTATTTAGCAAATTCCATTTACTGTAGAAAAAATAAATAAGAAGGAAAAATTCACATGACATACCTCTTAATTTTTTAGCAGAACATATATATATATATATTTCACAAAGAAAAATCTAATGGTGAAGAAGATTTGGAAAGGAAGAGCTAGATATGGGAAAACATAGCATGTGGAATATAATTCTTATTCTTCACTAGATAAACTTGTATATATTACATAAGAAGCCAAAAGCTCTGTGCCTAGAGTAAATCAAGGATAGTTATTCGATAAAAAATGATGATTGGTTTTCTTAGATAAAATAACTTTATACTCTTCTTAGTCATTTGAAGGAACAAGTGCAAAAATGGTGCCCAAACTTTACTTGGGTGTGCACTCGAGTGCCCATTCATTTTTTTTCTTCGATCGAGTGCCCAAAGTCGTTAAATTAAACTAGATTGAGTGCCCACCGTTAGTTTCCATCAATTTTTACCGTTAGAGGATGCTGACATGTACAATATTTGCTGACATGGCTGTCCAGGTGGCAATTTTGTTTTAAAAGATAAAATATATTCTTCTCAAATCCACATGTCAAAAATTTACTGGTACATAGTTTTTATTATTTTATTTTTTAATTAACTATATTTTTACAGATCTACCCTTGAAAATGTTTTAAATTTATCAAATATACCATTATTTTTTTCTTAAACGGTTTTGATGGAAGATCCCAAATCTACCTCTCTCCTTGCGATTGTGTTTGATTTTTACAATCGATTCATCAACTCCTTTTGAACCAAATTGATTTTTACATAAAATTTTTCTTCCTCCACCATTGTCATGATCTTCAAATTCAAGCTCCTAATCCACCTAAGAAGTAAGAACCATGTCGATCCCTGAGTTCCGGTTTCGACCAGTAGCCTATGGAGCTGCATGAGCAAATTCACGGCTACGGCTTCTTTGGGGCTCACTTGGAGCATCCACGGCTTCACATCCTCGAGCTGCGAAGCCGCCACGCTGCAGAAGGCCAACGGGATGTTTACGGAACGGGCGAACTCGACGAGTCGCAAGCCGATTTCGCGCAGCTGAGTTGCGGCCGTCCGGAGAGGGAGGACCAACGCCGACTTGCGACTGAGATATATGTATTAATTAGTAGTCTTTTACAGTTTTACTTCCAAGATTCGGTCACTTAGGAACACTTATAAAACTGTTACACATCAAATGACATTCCGTTGTATGGCAATGGACTTGTTAAGTTATTGTGGATGATAATTGCATTTATATACGTATATGGTCCAAGGAAGAGAGATAACATATTTTCTTTAATTTGGTAGAATTGACGACTCACCTTCTCCACAACCACAATAATTCATTTTCTAAATAAGTTTGATTCCTCTAATATTAGAAAGTTCTTATTAATTAGTGGCTATTGTGCCTAAAACAGACGGATCCCACAGC
>JAYMTT010000129.1:0-18737 GCA_036898025.1 Hypseocharis bilobata
TCGATCGGGTACTAGAGCATACGCTTCGGGCTGCAGACATGTTGATGGCTTTATTACTAGGCTATTGTCAGAGATCACAATGTGAAAAGTTACCCATTGGTTTCTCCTATAAGTTGACAGCTGCTCGAAGAAACTTGGCTCTTTTTCAGCATCATGATGGGGTCACTGGTACCGCAAAAGATCACGTGGTTATGGATTATGGATCTCGAATGCATACTTCTTTACAGGACTTGCAAATTTTCATGTCCAAAGCTATTGAAGTACTGCTTGGAATCCGCCATGAGAAATCTGACCAAAACCCTTCTCAGTTTGAGCCAGAACAAGTTAGATCAAAATATGATGTTCAGCCTGTGCACAGAGCAATTAGTGCTCGTGAAGGAACTGCACATTCAGTGGTCCTTTTTAACCCTTTGGAGCAGACAAGAGAAGAGGTTGTGATGGTTCTTGTCAACAGACCAGATGTAACTGTTTTGGACTCAAACTGGACTTGTGTTAAAAGCCAAATTTCTCCTGAATTGCAGCATGACAAAAGCAAACTTTTCACTGGAAGGCATCGCGTACATTGGAAGGCTTCTATACCTCCCCTAGGTATGCAGATTTATTACATTGCTAATGGTTTTGTTGGATGTGAAAAGGCCAAACCAGCAAAACTGAAAATTTTCACAAAGTCCAATCCATTGCCATGCCCCTCTCCATATTCTTGCTCAGTAATTGAAGGTGATCTGGTTGAAATCCAGAACCGGCAGCAAACACTCACCTTCGATGTCACACGTGGTTTGTTGCAGAAAATAAGCTATAAAAATGGTTCCCAAATTGTTGTGGGTGAAGAAATAGCTATATACTCTAGTGAGGGTGGAGCCTACCTATTCAAACCCACTGGTGATGCTGAGTCTATCATTGAAGCTGATGGGCAAATGGTGTTGTCAGAGGGCCCTTTGATGCATGAAGTATACTCTTATCCAACGACAGCATGGGAGAAATCTCCCATCTCCCATAGCACTCGTATTTATAGCGGGGCTAACACTATACAGGAGTTAATCATTGAGAAAGAATATCATGTTGAGCTTCTTGGTAGCGATTTTAACGACAGGGAATTGATAGTTAGATACAAGACTGGCATTGATAACCAGAGGATTTTCTACTCTGATTTAAATGGCTTTCAGATGAGTCAAAGAGAAACCTATGATAAGATACCACTGCAGGGAAATTACTATCCTATGCCTTCTCTTGCGTTCATGCAAGGATCAAATGGTCAGCGGTTTTATGTCCATTCTAGACAGTCGTTAGGCGTGGCAAGTCTCAAGGATGGATGGTTAGAGATAATGCTTGATCGTCGTTTAGCGAGGGATGATGGGCGTGGTCTTGGGCAAGGAGTGCTGGATAATCGTGCAATGAATGTAATCTTCCACCTCCTTGTGGAGTCCAGTATTTCCTCTACTGATAACCCTGTTTCTAATCCACTTCCCTTGAACCCATCTCTTCTTTCTCATAAAGTTGGTGCTCACCTGAACCATCCACTTCATGCATTTCTTGCGAAGAAGCCCCAGGATGTAGCTGTGCAGCCAGTTCCAAGATCCTTCTCTCCTTTAGCTGCTTCCTTACCCTGTGACCTGCATATTGTAAGCTTTAAGGTTCCCCGGCCTTCGAAGTATTCTCAGCAGCCTCATGAAGACTCTAGATTTGTTCTAACCTTACAGAGGCGAAGTTGGGATTCTTCATACTGTCCAAAAGGGAGATCACAGTGCAAGAGCGTTGCTGATGAGCCTGTAAATCTGTTCGGTATGTTCAAGGAACTTGAAGTCTTGCATGCAAGACCAACTTCTTTGAATCTTCTTCATGAAGACACAGAGATGCTTGGGTACACGGAGCAGTTTGGAGATGTTGCTCCAGAAGGACATGTTCTTATCTCACCCATGGAAATACAGGCATACAAGTTAGAATTACGGTCAAACTCAAACCAATAAATATGAAGAATTGGTTCTGTCAATCTATGCTTGTTGATGCTGGTTGAACTACATTGGTATCCCACTTTTGAGCAAAATTGAATAGAGAGAGGTTGCTGCCATCTAATGGAAAAGTCCTAGAGAAAGCGGTAGCTGCACAGTAATTTGTCATAGTGGCTTGATATTGTCAACATGGCACGTGTTGCTTACACTGAGCAGCTAGTTATTTAACAGAAGTGCAATATCCTTATTGTACAAGAAAATCATTTCTGTGGTTCAAGGTTTTCTGGAAGATGTGTAGGTCAGGCTGGAGAAAAAGGGTGGAAGAATGCTAATTTGGTTTTTGCCTCAATCCGAACAGGAAATTCTAGATGATATTAAATTTGCCTTTATCTTGTGTATCAAGCAAAGAATGCATCTACAGATGTTCTTCTTTTTTGGAGAATTTTGGCTTTCAGTAATATTAGTGGTGTTGATATGAGTTATAGATAGAACTATTTTACTGTTATGATTCTGACTAATTTTTAGCATGTAGGTGAATTTGTGCATACTAATTACTAAATTTGTAGTGTATATGCTGCTCTGCTGGATAACTTTTTATTCTTGTGCTTTGAATAATCCATTGAGGGCATTAAGGTAGGGATGTTCATCATTTTTTATATAAAAAAATGTTAGCTGTACATTTTTCATTGCATTTTTGGAGGGCACATATTTTTAATTTGATCAATTAAATCCATGTTAGATTGGAATTAACAAGATAGGTTTTTAATGCCCATTCTCATTGGAAATTTGTCTTATTGGTAACAAATTTAAAATTGTAAGTAGTATTTTCACTTGAACTTCACAGGGGCCATAAGCCATTTATATGTTTAAATTAAGCTTAGTAATTTAACTGAAGGTTAAAATCTTTTCTTGTATCAATTGCACATGCATTCTCCTCTTTACAGAGCAAGCCAACAAGACTGTTATTTGTAGGGTACCCTAGCACAACTAAACCAGTAATTAGGGCCTAATTTACATTTAGAGCGCAGATCCGAGTTGCGAGTTGGATTACCATTACCATATCAACAGGCATTTAAAGGGAAATTAAGGTTTAGTTTGGCTTGATTAGTAGCTTAAACTGAAACCAAAATGGGAAAATATTGATTTTAAAGTTAAAACGTGTCAAAATCAAAATTTTAAGTGATGCATGAAAAAACCAACTGAAGTTGAACTTAACCTCTATGCTTTATGCACAGAAGGATGTTGCTATTACACAACTAACCTGATATTAGGAAAAAAAAAAAACTGCACCAAATTGAACCAATTACGTATTTGTTTTGCAGAACTAATTGCAGCTCCATGCATTGACTTCCTCAAACAAAACCACTCTTTATTTCTGTTTGAAAACAGTCTACAAACTATCAGCTACCTCACTGCATGACTGTAAGGAAGGTATCGATGTGATGAATAGAGGAAAAAATAAAACATGTAACCTCAAAATGCAAGAGACCTTCTAGGATCTTGTCTATTTGTTATTTATAAAAGAATCTCTTCTTGAACGCTGACATTAAGGGTCTTATTCGGTAGAACAATGCTGTTGATCACCACAACTTCATCTTCAACAGTCACAGCTTCTCCTGCATTAGAAATAAACCAACAGTCAATATATTGGAAATTCCGACTTGAACATAACCAGTACAAATCAAAGAATTGATAAGGCAAGGAGAGTACCGAGGATGGTAGTTCCAAGCTTAGCATTGTAGTCCCCATCAGCCTGAGCCAGTCAATCAAATAATGTACGTAAATAAATTTGGTATTACAAGTATGAACAAGATAACATTTTGGTTTCAAGGGAAGATTCAGCTGTTGGAAATGCGCAAGATTATTTGGGACAATCAATGACCAATATTTTTCTGAAAAGTTTGGGAGGCATGGATAGATAACCTTAGTTAATATGTGATACTACAAAACAACATCATCTCTTATTTATTTTTATATTACAAGTTACTTATTACTATTTTGTGTAAAATTATTTTTATCATATAAAGATATAATGCAATACAACTTCAATTTTCAAATTAAAATAAGCAACTACATACCTGGACACGTGACCATTTTCCAATTGAGGACTTCCATCCAACAATGGCATTTATAGCCACCGCATTTTCCTGTCCAAAGAAATTACAAAATGTTATAAATATGTTGCAGGCATAAACAACTAAACATATATTCAGTCTCATACCTTGATTTCTACATCATCCAGGATGATGCAACTAATGAGCCTTACACCTGCTCCTACACGAACATTTGCTGAGATAGAAACATTCGGACCAATCTGTTTGAACAACAATCATAAATTCAGAAAGCAATTAGGTACAAGAGGCTAGAATTCGTGTAAATATTAAAATAGAAGACAGCTATGGCACTCTAGGATCAAATACCCTACTTAGTGTGCTTAGTAATCTTTGTAAGCATAAATACTGGTTCACACTACACTATAAAACTTGCACCTGAAAAGGCCATCTATTAATTTGTTCCAAGAATTCACCTAAACCAGTATTAAGATAAGAATTAATATCATTGCTGGGAACTACTGAAATTAAAAACCTTTTGAATATCAATGAAATAGCAACTACAAATATGGAATACATATAAGCATTCATTTAATGGAAGAGGGTCAGATGGAAGTACCTTTGCAGTCGGATGAACTTTTGCTGATGGATGGATGTAAACATCACCAATAATTGTAGCGCTCTTTGTACCATCGCCACTAGCCAGAAGATGGTGAGAAGCAAACCGAAATTGGGCAAGATACAAAGCAGAACATTTCAAAGACATTCTGTAATGTTCAATACAGATTAGAAGGACAAACATGGTGCCAAATGCTAATGCGTAAGAAAGAAAAGAAAAATGTAGGTAAACATTGAGCAAGATACTTTACCCTGGAGTCTTAATCTGCTCCCAGAAATCCACGGTCTCATATGTATACAATTGCTTCTTTCCAGCAAGAGGTGACAAAATATCTTGATCCAATCTAACAAAGTCTTTAGGCAGGGTCCTATAGAAAAAAAAAATATTAATCAACATGAACCTAAAAGAAACTGTGAAATGCAAAATTAACAACGCATGAAATAACAATGTCCAACGCATAAAACTTAACATTTGGCAACAATATTCAGTGGAAGGAACATAACATCATATCATCAAATACAAGATAACTCCAATATCTTGTAATGTGTTTGTTTGCTTCCATAACCGAGAAAAAGAATATGCAGCATAAAGTTAATTAAAGGTCTACATATTGCGGTGGCCCATAAACATATTACTATAACAACAGGTAAACCAACACTACCAACATTACTCATAAAAACTTATATAAGTAATTTGAAAGATCTACTGTGAAAAAACGGGGTAAACATAGTAAAAATTGTAAGCAAATAAATAAAAACTATTATCGAGAGGTCCACCTTGTTGCAGATTGAAGGGCTTCAAAGCTAGACATGCGACGTAGGTTAGCTGCAATAAAAAAATACATTTCAGATATATACATAATTGTTTGATACTACAATTTGAGCTCCATGACATTCTAGCAGTCCATATATAAGACTAACACGAAAAACAATAATCTCAAATAAGCATGCTGATATGCCAATATTAATAGGGCATACCATAACTGTCCAAAAGTAGAAACAAGAAGCCCATAAATAAAATAAAGAAAAGAAACAGTTGTGGCTAGAAGAAGTTTCTGCTGATAGAACTACATGCTTTTAATGAGAAATACATCAAATTAACAGAAAACTAGAGCCACGCATGCTTATATCAAATTGGTCTTCACACTACAGTTGGGGAAATCCGTGACAGCGAAAATAGAGAAGATTATGTGATAAGTCTGTGGTGTGGGCATTATTGAGTCCCACATCAGACAGTATAAGGTGGATCATGGGCAGGTCATTATAAAATTTATAACATACATGATACTATCCAAGCCTCAAATGTAACCAACTAGTTAACACGTTTGATGAACAAAGACCAACCTCTGTCTTCCCGGTGAGTGGAGACATCTTCAATAGCAGTAAAAATATCACGACTAAAGACGTAGACTCCACAGTTTATTAAATCGCTCACCTGCATATCAAAGAAGGCAAAACTAAGGAAACTGGGTGGCAACAAGGATATCTATACCAAATAGTTAGGGGTATCAAAAGCTTAAATGCCACACTTCAATAATAGAAAATGTGTCATGTACATACAAAGGTTTCAGGTTTCTCCGTGTAATGCAACAGTTCCTTGGTGACTGGATCTGCAACCAACTCACCAAACTCGTTGGCTGATTCAGCAGAAACCTTCACATAAAACAAAGCAATAACAAATCATGAGCAACGACGTAGTGTTTGCAACAAGAGAGTAGTTCTAGAAAAAATACTTTATTTATGCACCAACCTTGCTTACTAAAATCGTTCCCATCCCACCATATCTTTTATGGGCCTCTGCATATGTGAAGAACAAGATTCAACAATTACATTTCTTTCAGGACTCGAGCAAAATTAAACAATTGGCAACCTGGCAATACAATGGCTATGAAAATCTAATGTGGACACATTATTTAGAGGTAGCAAAGTTTTAAGAACAAATAAATTAAGGTATGGATTCATTATGGTATGAGATGAAACTTGCCAAGCATGTCTTGCAGCGGAAAGTTGCAGCAAACATCACAATTCAATAGAAAAATATGTGACTGCACCATAAAAGTAGATCAACAACATGATTAGAATAAATGACAGGAATTCAACATTTAGGAGAATAGAGCAAAGCATGACTGTCCACAAAAATTCCAATTCACAGATCACATTGTTCCACGGTTCATACCGGGCTGTCTTCCATGATCATATCTCTGAAGTAATACAGGCCACCGGCTGAGCCATGTGGCTTGTCTTCTTTCAAATATCTAGAGCGAAATAAGGGGACAAATAGGTAAGTACGACAAAGTCAAAGGTCATAACTAGTTTAACACAATTAAATATCAATTTGTTAGTCACCTCACAGGCACTTTCAGCTCATTAGAGATTGAAGAGACATATAATGCGAATTCCCGCTCCTCATAAAACCCAATCAATAAAATTTGAGCCAAATTGGGTATCTACACAAAGATAAAATAAAACAAAAATAAATAAAAATCAACCAATTTAACCATTTCACAAATTAATAATAAAACCCGATTCAGTAAAGGCTTCTTCTTCACTATTTATTACACAGAATGCTGCATTTGGTACCCAAGAAAATGTAGGAAAAAAGCTAGACTTTTATGTATCTAAACATTTTCATTTCCTAACATCTCTTTTCGGACAATCAAGGTAATTAACATACACAACATAAGATTCAAATTACATAATTTGAATCAAATCACACTACAAAAGTTGGATCACATCAAATCAAATCAAAACGGCCATACCCTCTTACAAGCCGAAATTGGATGATGAACCATTGGCTGTCCGGCCAAAGGAAACAATGGCTTTGTTGAATTGACCGACAGAGGCCGAAATCGAGTCCCTATCAAAAATCATAAAACAGATTCAACAAAACAAGAATCAAATTAGCAGCCAATTGAGACATAGCGAAGAAAAAAAAAAAGTTACCTTTGGTGGGACCGCCGACCATGATCACGGCGACGACCTTCTCCTCCGAGCTAGCCATCTTCTCCGATATATTATAAACCCTAGATCTTAAGCTCAAATCAGAGCAACCTAAATTCTCATACTATGACCTGAAATTTTTTATTGAAAATGAATCAGATACTGCAAAAGAGTTGCAGAAAACGAATAGAGAAATTGAAGGGTCAAAGCGGCGCTTTGCTTCAAATTGAGAATTAGGTGAGTGATTCACTCTGTGACTGTGACTGTGACTGTGACTGTGAGTCTCTCTTTCTCTCTCTCTCTCTCTCTCTCTGTGACAGATTGTACTAATGGTGTCTGCTATCTAACAGTTTTCAGCATCAGATAATATAAAGTTTTGTATTTAACAACAATTTATGTGTGAATTTGGTGCCTACGCCAACATTCTTGTGAAAGGAATCTTGGTTTTATATTTTCATATCGATACCTTTTAAAAGAACAGTGACTAGTGATGAGTCCTTCCAAATAAAATTTCTTCTATTTTGTAGCCATATTTGATCGTTCTGGAAGATACGTAATTACGGGTTCGGATGATCGTCTTGTCAAGATTTGGTCAATGGAAACTGCATTTTGTTTGGCCAGCTGTCGTGGACATGAGGTCAGTCGAGATTGTTTGGATAATTCATGGAGCTTATAACATATTTATATAGCTTTCGATGTTTATTTATCTTTTAGTTATTCTGTTCTCTTGATCCGATAAATTAAAGGGTGACATCACTGACCTGGCTGTAAGTTCAAACAATGCTGTGGTTGCATCTGCTGCAAATGACTTCGTCATTCGAGTTGTAAGCATATTCCTTACCTAACATTCAAGTATTCCTTATTCTGTATTCCAAATGCTAAATAGTTCTTTTTGGTCTAATACAGTGGCGCTTGCCAGATGGGTTGCCAATTTCAGTCTTGCAGGGGCATACTGCTGCTGTTACTGCTATTGCATTTAGTCCCAGACCTAGCAATTTATACCATCTTTTATCGTGAGCTCCGATTCCAGAGTTATCATTTTCCTTTGGTAGTGTTTGGATTATTTTGGAGGGAATCGGAATCGGAATGGGAATTTTGTGCTTTAAATTTTTTGTTTTAAGGGTGTATACCCATTTAATTTGAAGGGAGAGGGAATGGGAATGCAAATAGGTTAAGGGGATGGGAATGGGATGGGGTGAGAAGGAGAATTAGAATGTATAGTTCCTAATTTACACAACATTTCTCATTCCCGTTCCCATTCCCTTCGAAATAATCCAAACACTGCGTTAGATGCTTTACTTTATTAACTGATCAGCTGTGACTATTTATAGAAGGAAACCCAGATTTAACTCTGATTATGAACTTTCTTGTGAACTGTATTTTTTCGTTCTGTGAACCCAAAAGTTCTGGAAAGCAATATCGTTGGTGCAGACTGTTTATTATATCACAACAAGCTGGGAGGCAGCACTTTGTTTTACTGGAATTTTGTTGGCAATTTAGTTATTCTGTTGCTTTCACCTGTGTAGATCCTCTGATGATGGAACTTGTCGGATCTGGGATGCCAGGTCTTCCCAGAGTGCTCCACGGATATATGTGCCGAAGCCTTCAGATGCTGTTACTGGTCAGATGATTGCTTATTTATGGTTTGCCATTATTTGCGGGCATTTGGTTGGTACTTATGACGTTTGAAGCTGCTTGGGAGATTTTTTGCAGGTAGGAATAACGGTTCATCAAGTAACGGGCCCTCCTCAAGCAATGCTCCACAGAGCCGTCAAATACTTTGTTGTGCTTACAATGCCAATGGAACTGTTTTTGTCACTGGCAGGTCTGGCACCTTTGCAAGGGGGTGTTTGAATTTGAACATAACTCTTCCAATAAACTCTTACGGTCTATGTACTATATTTTACCTGTATTAGTTTACTTGTAATGCGAGATACAGTTTGGAAAAGTTCCTCGGGTCCATCTACTGTTTTTTTATTGCTTGTATTACTGTATTGGTTTAAATTTCTATAATTGAAGCAGCTACTTGCAGGTGTGGAATGCATGTAAATCTAATACAGATGACTCGGAACAACCAATTCATGAGATGGATATATTATCTGGCCATGAGAATGATGTCAATTATGTGCAGTTCAGGTTAAGTATATCAGACACACATACAGTTGTTCTCTGCATGCGTGCACATTATGTATACATGTATATGTATATATGTATATCAAATAAAATTTTAACCTATCTGCTACTTCCATATACAGTGGCTGTGCTGTGGTTTCAAGATCTTCAACGTCTGACACTTTGAAGGAGGAGAATATTCCGAAATTCAAAAATTTCTCGTATGTTAATATCTTCTCTTTTAGTAATGTGGTACATCGTCCATTACTGATTTTGGCTGTTAACTTCTGTTCTTTTTGTAGTATTTTTGTTGATTGTCACATCTTACCTTTTATTTGTTGTTTGCTAATTTGATCAGATTTTGCCATGACAACATAGTCACTTGTTCTCGTGATGGAAGTGCAATTATTTGGGTTCCAAGATCACGTAGATTTCATGTGAGCTCTTAAATATGAGATTACTGCAAAATTGAACTTTCTTAGTGTGGTGGAGATATGTCCTTTTTTCCTGGGACATTCTCTTCCTGATTTATTTTAAACTTTCTATTCCACGAAGTCCGATGTGCCTAGATATATGTGAACTGAGCTTTTGTTTTATAATATTCTATTTACTGTCTTAGGGAAAAGCAGGACGTTGGACGCGGGCATATCATCTGAAAGTTCCACCTCCCCCATTGCCTCCTCAACCTCCTCGAGGAGGCCCACGTCAGAGATTGCTTCCAACTCCTCGTGGTGTTAATATGATTGTGTGGAGCTTGGATAATCGCTTTGTGCTTGCTGCTATCATGGGTATGGCTATTACCAGTATTCTGACTATTTAATCATAGAAATATGTAATCTTAAAATCAGTTTTTCTTTTCCCTGTTATCATGGGAATATCTGCTTTGTCTAGGACCATATCATCTTCTTTTTCTGTGTGCCAACTTGCATTGTTTTGATCCTTCCTCTATCCTAGTAGCATCTTCAGTTGAAACTTTTTTATTATTGCATTTAATAGTCCATTTTGCACAAAAGCGAACCATTTTAAGGACTCTTCCTTCTTTAATTATAAATATTCGCCATATGTAGCTTTTCCTATTGTAGTCACTTCATCTATTTGCTCTTGTAACTCATGTACTCATTCTTTGTACATCTTTTCTAACAACTCATCATAATGTTTCACTGAAAACATTTGGTTTTCTACCTGTCTTCTAGATAATCTACAATCACACAACACTTTGAAAACACTCTGCTACTTCATCAATTTTCTTCAAATGCTTCTGCCACAACCTCACCTCCTTTTATGTACCATTAGATTGGTCTTTAGTGCTAAGCTCTCCTTATAACTTGCCACTACTTGTTCCTTCTTTTTTCATTTGCATAATTATGTCTTATTTTTTCAGACTGCAGAATATGTGTTTGGAATGCCATTGATGGTAGTTTAGTACATTCTCTAACCGGTCACAGTGCATCGGTAAGTGGTTTCGAAATTTGCAATACAGAAAAGTTGTGGTTCTATATAAGCCTAAACATGTTTGACCATGTTGTTGTTGTTGTTATTATTATTATTATTATTTGGTAAGGACTATGTTTCATCAAGTTAAATGAACCCTGAAACTGGAGAACAAGTTGAAAGTTACCTCATCTTCTAAAGTCACAATTCAACTTTGATTTTTGATATGTTTAGTAATGGAACGGAATTATCTAACATGGCTCATTGTTCCGTTGTTAAATTCTTGACAGTCGTATGTTCTGGATGTTCATCCTTTTAACCCTCGGATAGCCATGAGTGCTGGATATGATGGATTAACTATAGTTTGGGATGTAAGTGACATGTTTTCTGGGTTCTTAATCTTAAAGTTCTTCTATCTGATGTCTGCAAGTGCTCATTGTTATTTATGTTTCTAGATATGGGAGGGCACACCTATTCGGATTTTTCAAATTGGAGGATATAAATTGGTTGATGGGAAATTTTCTCCGTAAGTGAATTGCAGAATACCCTAGAATTGGATTTCTTCTTCCTTTCTTAAATTGGTTAATAATTTGACCTATTTGATGTCCTTTGTCAATTTGAGGCGGGAATTATATATGTAGTTTACGTTTATTTCGCTTGCTGTTATTCTCATTGTTCTAAATTGTGCCCTTATATGTCAGACACTTGACTCTTGAGGACATACAGCTCATGTCCACTTCTGTTGGCTCTTGTTTGAGCACTGCCAAAAGAAGTCTCTCTTTTTTTACCTAAAAGAAAGCACAAAGTATGAGAAGTTTGTATTTCTGTCAAAAACTTTAACATAGTAATCAATTTACAATTATGTTACTGCCTATTACTCCTTTGCAGATATATTGCCTTGTCCAAGGTCTGGCTTTTTGCTGTTGCTATGTCTGAGTACTTGATTATATCCATTTTACAGATGCGTGTCTGTGTCAAGGAATCATTCTTCAAATATAGTTTATTAACCTCAGAGTCACTTTTCATTGCTTTTAGCTTTTAGCTTTTTTCTGATTTGGTATGGTTACAAGTTACAACAATTCATGACCCTTGTTTCCATCAATCCGAAGATTTCCCATTTGTAATTCCCCACACTGAACAGATATTTGAGAGCTGGAAATTGTGCATTAGGAGAAATAGGTTTTCCATTTGGTTCTTGAATCATGTCCGCATTCATCTATGCTGTTTTGTTGCTCCCAAAATGTTGTTGAGCAGTCCGTGCTAGGTTGTTTGATGTCTTTCATTGATGTTATAAATCTGATTATATGCAGCTGTAGTTTTAACTTTTCTGACAAGGTATGTATTCTGTTGAATAGGGATGGGACATCAATTGTACTTTCAGATGATGTTGGCCAAATATATTTTCTGAATACAGGCCAAGGCGAGTCCCATAAGGATGCCAAATATGATCAGGTACCAGAAATTTTTTATTGACATAGGTGACTTATTTCCTTTTCTTAATATCAGTAGGTACAATGCAGTTGCTTCATGATGTGTACTTTCTGTGACAGTTCTTCCTTGGGGATTATCGACCCCTTATTCGGGATAGTAATGGAAATGTTCTTGATCAGGTTCGTTGCAACTCAGCGTTAAATTATTGTGAGATGAGTTTAATGTTTGTTTCTGCCACAGGAAAGTAAATTAGTAAATGTATATATGTATAACACTCGCAATGTAATAATTTGAAGCATCTTTTCAGTTTCAAAATTTCTTCTCTAAATTCTGTTGTGTTTCTGATCAATGCCTGTACATCCCTACAAGACTAATAAATGATCTGTTTGTTACCCATGCTATATGCTATTAAGTTTAATCTGAAGAATTTCACACGTCTCACATGTGATGCAGGAGACACAGCTGGTTCCACATAAGAGAAACATTCAAGATCCTCTTTGTGATTCGAGTATGTTTACTGCATACTTACTGTTTGGATTTCTCAAGATATATTTCTGAGGTGACACATTTTCTCATATATATGTTAATGGGAAATGTCAGGTATGATTCCATATCCAGAACCCTATCAGAGTATGTATCAGAAACGACGACTTGGTGCACTTGGTATGGAGTGGCGTCCTTCGTCCATAAAATTTGCTACTGGTCTAGATATCAATTTAGGCCAGGATTATCAGATGCCACCCTTGGCAGATTTAGAAAGAATGATTGAACCAATGCCAGAGTTTATAGAGGCCTTGTACTTGGAACAAGAAAACGAAATAATAAGTGATGATAATGATTCAGAGTACAATGTCACTGAGGAATTTTGCAGTGAAGGCCAGCAGAGAGGCATAAGTGAAAGTTCTTTTAGTGATCCAGAGTGCAGTTCAGAAGATAGTGACATTGAAGACAGTAATAAGGATGGCCTTCGCAGATCAAGAAGGAGAAATCATGGCAAAGAAGTAAGTACTCTTTTCACCTATAATGGTACAAATGCTTGCTTGCATCTATTTTTTACAAAATCATTTTGTTTTTCAGGTTGAGTTAATGACTTCTTCTGGGAGGCGCGTCAAGAAGAGGAATTTAGATGAGCGTGCTGGCACTATATCCAGGAGTAACAGAACTAAGAGATCAAAAAGTGGCCGGACAGCTTCCAAAAGGAAGTCTTCCAAAGCAATCACATTGAGACCTCAGCGAGTGGCTGCACGTAACGCTCTAAATATGTTTTCTCAAATTTCTGGAACATCTACTGGTGGAGAAGATGAAGATGACTCAGAAGATGATTCATCAGACAGCGAGTCTGTGCTGCAAGATTCAATCCTTCAAAGCTATGAATCTGATAAAAAGTTGCAGACCATGCAATTGAAATGTACGAAGGAAGAACAGCCATCCTTACATGAGGACAAGCGTCCTGAACTCCCTGACTCCCAATTAAATGTTGGAAGCAGGAAAAGATTGGTCTTAAAGTTTTCACTTTCTTCCAAAAAGTCTGCACCTTCAGAAGACATCACAGCTAAATGTGACAATGAGGCTGATTTAGTCTATCCACTGTCTAGGTCTGAAACCAATCAACAAAAGATGATTGGTATAAGTTCTAAGGATCCATGCTCATCTTCTGCAGATGCAATTGGTGTGGAACTGTCCCAAAACTGCAATAAAAATGATTTTATCAATAGATTGCAATCTGAAAAGGATGAGGATCATTTGTCTGCATCTGCAGGTGAGAAGGAGAACAAAATCAGATGGGGGGAGCTCAAGATACGTACATCCAAGCGGTTGAGATCAGATGATGTCATACCTACCGGTGCATCAACTGGATTGGATGCAGGTTATGATGCATGTGGAAAATACGATGTTAATGGGTATGTTTAGCCTGAGAACATTTATGGAAAAATTTATGCTAATTCTGAATTACAATTTCATAGGCATATGTTATCTTGCAGGACTGAGGAGCAGTTGGGAACTGGAGCACAGGATCTGGATGTTGGAAGGAATAAAGGGGCTTTTGCTGATGATGCGCACAAATCTACATCACTTGAGACGTTTGAACCGGATGACCACCAATTGAAGGGCAATGCCTCCACAACCTTGAGTAATGGAAGTCTCAACAAGGAATATAAAAATGGGACTGGCTCTGGTAACTGCAGAGATTATGACTCATTAGAAAATGAAATTGTTAGCACTAACTACTCTAACGAATCAAAAGAGAATCCTCCTCCAAAATCGACAAAGTTAAGAATTAAAATGAAAAGCCCTTCAAAACTAAAGATTGTCCCTCCAGCGGAAAGCCTGGTTACTGTTAACGGTGATATAAAGGCTAGAAGTCCCTCAACCATGGAGCACAATCTAGTTTTTGGAGACCCAGAGGAAGACATAGGTACTAGCAGATTAATTTCTTTGCAGTTGCTGCATCCAGAGGCAGATGTGGAAGACCCTGAACCTGCACCTGATGTGATGCGTAAAACAAGATCCATGAAGATGAAGGCAACTTCAAGAGAGCCCAGTGCTACAAATCAAAACTTTAAGGCAAGAGGGGGTTATGAATTAGTAGGGATGTCGAAAAATGTTGAAAACTTCTCTATTGAAGAATATGATCAGATCCCATCTGAAGAACGGATGGCAAATTCAAAAATGGCGGTTAGAACAAGGTCGTCGAGGACCAGGCGTGGTGGATACTCTGATAATAAACCTAGTTATTCATCTCAAAGAAAGCCAAATCAACCACTTAAAAAAATTTCATGGCTGATGTTGTCAGAGATTGAAGAAGGTTACCGTTATATACCTCAGCTAGGTGACGAAGTTGTATATTTGAGACAGGTGACAATTTTCTTGATTAGTCGCTGCAGTAACTTTTTATTTTGGGGTTAGCCTTCACTAATTTTCCTTCTAGAATTTTTACTTTGCTTATGTCATTTTCAGGGCCATCAAGAATTAATAAAATCAATTGGTTCATCAGGTGTACCTCCTTGGTCTTCATTTAAAGGGAACCTGGGAGCTGTTGAAATATGCAAGGTTGAAGGGATCGAGTATATTGTACTTTCAGGTTCTGGGGATAGTGGCTGCAAAATCACGCTTAAGTTTATTGACCCTACTTCGAATGTGTTCAATAGATCCTTCAAATTGACTCTCCCTGAACTGATTAATTTCTCTGATTTTGTTGTTGAGAAAACACTGTATGATGCTGCTAGAGAGAGACAATGGACCATCAGGGATAAATGCATGGTGTGGTGGAGGAGTGAGGGTGAGGAAGGTGGTAGATGGTGGGAAGGTAGAATTGTTGATTCGAAGCCCATATCCCTTGACTTCCCTGATAGCCCTTGGGAAAGATATGTCATTCAGTACAGGAGTGAACCTGCCAACGATCATCGACACAGTCCTTGGGAATTGCATGATCCTGAAGTTCCATTTGAGTGGCCCTATATTGATTCTGAAAGCAGAGATACACTTTTGTCTTTATTTGCCAAGTTAGAGCGATCAGTCAGCAGAAATCAGGTCTTCTTTCTGATCTTTATATCCTGCTTTTTGCTGAAGTTTCTAAGAAATCTGGTAGTGAAGCTGAACTTCTTCTAATCAAAGGAGCTATATATGAAGGATGAGAATTTATTTTCAGAGTTTTGATTAATTTGTCTGTAAACAATGCAGGACTGTTATGGGTTTCAAAAATTGAATCAGGTTGCCCAGAAGTCGGAATTCTCTAACAGGTATATCTGTTAGTGCTCCCTGTTTGTATTTCTCCCCCTTTTGATTTTATTCTAAAATTATTTCTTCTTCTTCTCCCTTTTTTTGCTAATGTACTAGTCCTTTCACAATTTTGAAAAAAAAAACAGCTAACGATTCCCATTTGCACATAGAGAAGTGGTAGTAGTTATTGCCTTATTGGTTAACCTCATTTTAATGTCACATAGTCGTATATGTGTTTTTGCACGCATTGTACCACTGAAAGAAAAAAGTGTTGTTTAGTTCCTTACCTACCGTTTTTTTGAGTATAGTTTTAAGCATTAGAAAATCTACTCCAGCTGTCATTCATTTGATCTCTTAATATATTATGATTCATTCGTAAGCTAAAAGGTACAGTGTTTTGATGTTGTCATGATCTGTGACATAATGGAATTCTTGCAGGTTTCCAGTTCCTCTGTATCCTGAAGTGATCCAGTTGAGATTAGAGAACAATTATTATAGAACCTTGGAAGCAGTTAAACATGACATAATGGTGATGCTAACAAATGCCCGTACTTACTTTCTTAGAAATTCTGAGCTATCATCCAAGATGAAGCGCCTCTCAGATTGGTTTACAAAAAAATTATCAAAAATATAGCGACACTTTTTTTCTTTATTTTTTTTTTTCGATCTATACAATTTTGTTAGTGTAATCCTTTCAGTAGTTGTGTATGTCCAAGAGAAGAAATTTAGTTGTACCAGATATTATTGTATACACAAACCTTATCATTATACCAATTATCATCAGAAAGATACAAGGACAAAGAGGTACTTACTTTTTTTGGTCTGAAGTTGAGGTGTTCTGTTCTTGTCTATATGAATATGAGGTCTTGCCATCTTGTGCAGATTCATTTTCTTGAATCTATCTTCTTGCAGGTTGTTTTCCATTACTATATACAAGTGTAATTCCATAAGGTTTTGGAGTTGATTTAAGATTGTCAAGCAATATATAAGGCAGACAGAAAGTGGTCCTTATTTTCCGTTGACTTGAGCGTCATTTTTCGGTTAACTCATTTTTTGGCCACCAAGCACCAAAAAATATGAAAAATGTTTTCTAAAAAGATATTTTTCTTGAAACAAGCTAAACCATATTTTGTCATTAAAAGTTTATAGAGGTCTGACCAAACTTTTTTTTTTTGTCAGCAAAAACACTCGTACACTCGTTAACTCCCCTCATAGTTACATCATAGTACTAGTGCCAGTACATAAATAAACTAGTACTACTAAAAAACACAAAAAAAAAATATGTGCTTGCTACTTATATAATCTAATTGAGGAAAATTCAAAGAGAGTGGTGTTTCAGATTTAGCCTCAAAATGAATTTTGTCAAACTACGTTTTAAAAGGTTATCAAACACGTCGATTTTGATTTTTTTTCTTCAAAACTCCGATTTGATGGCAAACGGTGAAACTTAACGTGAGATTTCAAACAAGCACTTCACTTAAATATACAAGTGCCGGTACATAAATGCTACTACTAAAAAACACAAAATATACTACTTATATAATCTAATTGGGGAAAACCCATCAGTGAAATAAATAGAATTAGGCTTGATGATCTCATTGCCATTGGTAATGAGAGAAACAGAGTGATTAAGACCCACAAACAAGGCATAATCTCCCAAAAACTCCACATGCTCCCACCTCCGACGATCGAGATCGAGATCGAGTTTATAAACATCACAAGTACTAGGCTGGTAATGGGATTCATAATACCCATCTTCATCTTCATCTTCTTCTTCCGGGTCGTGGCGGCAATTGTGCGAACAGAGCCTCTCAACCATAAGGAGACTCCACAAGATAAATGTCTCTGCCTGCAGCTCGGATCATCCAAATTCGGCTTCTCATTCTCCAGTTTCCGATCCAAGGAAACTTCAATACAATTGCTCTCAGGTTTCACAGCATAAAAGCATTTGTGACTTTTCGTAGAGACTCAATCCTTCAGGCAATGGAGTCCAGGACGCGTCTCCGGGTCTACAGAAGGACAGAAAATCGATTGCCAGAACAATGCAGGTGGGATCCGAGGGCGATGAAGACAGAATGATCTTGTCCAGAAACTTATTGAATTTGTAATCAACGTATCCACCACTGATGATCAATAAGTTTCTTGGAAGAAGAAGAAGAATCCAACAGTTCTGAGAGGGAGACAAGGCGATAAGGGTAGAACTGCTGCTGATCACTGAGAAGGCTAGAAAGGAAGCAGAAGCGACGGGATCGACGAGAATGATGGTGATGATGGAGCTCCTAAACCAACACCAGAACCAGAACCAGAAGAAAAAGAGCAAAAAAAATTTGATGGAAGGAGATAAAGAGTTCACATTTGACAAGAGCAGAGGAGGAGCAGCAGCAGATACAGATGTGATGGCAATTCCATCTGGGTACCAGCACTTTTATATCTGTGATGTGATCGTATATATTTGTATTTTTTATATATATTTATATATTTATAATAT